>JAVXUO010001932.1:0-26713 GCA_033065855.1 Escallonia rubra | reverse complement strand
GAAGAAAACCCTTTATCCCCCACAAATTCCAGTATACCTTGTTCTGGCATATCAAAAGTAACACTCTTAGCATGACAATCAACATTAGCATGAAGTTGAGATAACCGGTCCATACCAAGAATGACATCCAAATTCTGAAGGGGTAAAAGTATCAAATCAACATTAAGTCCTTACCACACACTATTACTGGGCATGATCTATGTATGACGTCACTAAGTAAGGACTCCTCCGTAGGCATACTCACCACAAGTTCATATGGTAAACCCTCAGGCTTCTTACCCAAATGATGCACAAAATGTGGGGCAACATCAGAATGTGACGAACCTGGATCAATCAAAACTCGTGCCAAGTGTTGAAAAATAGAAAGTGTATAGTCAATCACTTCCTCTTGTCCCAAAGCAAAAGCCCTTCCCTGAAGTCTTGGTTTCCCGGCACCTCGGCCTGTGCTCATTCCCAGCTTGCCACTTTGCTGAACCGGTTTTGGCCTCTGATTAGGCCAGTCATTCACATGGTGATCCAAGGATCCACAGCCACAACATTTCCCTTCCTTCTTCCAGCAAGAATAATAATTATGCCCAACCTTGCCACAATAAGAACAGGTCAATTTGTACCCTTGTGCTTGCTGAATTTGTTGAGTTGCAGCTTGCCCTTAGGTTGTTGCATGCTTCTTTGATCATTATATGCCCCTGCTCTTTGCACTTTATTACCACCGGTGTTCAAATTCCTTCCACCTTGCCAATTCGAAAGATTTGGTCTAGTTCCACTCAACCGTGCCCTTTTCCTCTGTATGTCCCCGTCACTCTTCTCAATGAGCAAAGCTCTGTCCACCATTTCATAATAGTCATCCATATTGAGAATTGAGATCTTTTCTTGGATTTCAGGTTGCAAACCATCTTGAAAGTTTCTAGCCCTCCTATCTTCTCCCTCTACCAAGTACGAAGCATGCCTAGCCAATGATGTGAACTTGGTTGCATATTGTTGCACCGTTATATTGCCCAGCTCAAAATTCAGAAACTCAGGCTCCCCTTTAGGCTTAACACTTCTAGGAATGTAGTGTTTATTGAAATCGGCCACATACCAAAATTCCAAAATCCTTAGAGTCATTATGATATGTGTTATACTTGAGTTATTTCTTAACACAATATTAGCAAAGCAGTTTCAGTGAAAGCTGACCACTTCCAAATCTAAGCAAGTTAGGGTAACATACACTTCAAATTTGAGAGTGACATAGAAGAGAACGTTAAAGAACACATCTTAAGCTTTCCAAAAAGTTAGAGAACACTCAAATCCGAAGAGTATTGAATGAGATATGCTCGTTCAAATATCAACACATAATCTGCCCAGTTTAATCAGCTTCGACCAGTTTCATACTTATGCAATTTAGGGCAGTATAAACTCTAAATTAGAGAGTGAACAATGTTAAATCTAACATCTTCATCTTTCCAGAAAGTTATGGAACACCCAAATCCGACAAGTATTGAATAAGATATGCATGTTTAAAGATCAACCTAGAATCTGCCCAGATTGCTCTAATCCAATTCTAACACTCCATCAGCACATAACACACCATATATACACATCAACCATGATAAAAATCATGTTCAAGGTTGCTCATGTGTAAAACCCTACCTTTGACAAAAAGAAACTGATGAGGGTGCAAAACTCATCAAGAAATTCATCTTTGTCAAGAAGAGAAGAAACTAATCTTAAATATGTAACAGCAAATTCTCCTCTTTTTTTCTTCCTTCTTCAAGCTCTCAAACCTCTTCTATAGTTTTCTCTAAAACTAGGCAGCTCTCTTCTCTCTTATCTTCTTGTTTTTACTTCAAAAGATAGAAGACACGAGTCACTAAAGTTTAGAGAAATCTGCTGAGTTTTCTCCCTAGAGAAACAAGTGTTTCAATGGGGTATTAGACCCCTTCCGAGTCTTACCAATGAGAACATGACAACCCAAATCAATTTCTAAACTTAATAAGCTTAATTAGTACTAGTTAACCGAGATTAGTAACTGAGTAATCAAAATTAGCTTAATCAAGATCAGACCAAACTAATCAAGCTTAGTACTAACTAATCACGATTAACTTTGAGTAATCCAGATTAGCACAATCACGGTAGGGCTCAACTAATCATGCTTCGGGATAACTAATCGTGCTTAAGACCAACTAATCAGGATTAAGAATAAGCTAATCCACCAACTTGAGGTGCTTCTATGACAACACAAGCATTCAACTTGTTCTACATAAATAGGTCACGAATACCACTCATATAATGCATAGGATCTTTCAATTGAGAAAGATATCACGCTACATGCATAATAGCAAACATGAAATGAAGTTTACAGCTAGGTTAAACTAAGGTCCTCACACCTACCCCTCCTTAAAAGAATTTAGCCCCTAAATTCGCACCTCACTAAGGAAAAAGATGGGGACACTTCTCTCTGATTTCAGCCCTCTCTCCCATGTAGCTTCGTTAATTCCACGGTGTTCTCATAACACCCTAACAAGTGGTATGCTCCTGTTCCGTAATGCTTGTTCCTTTCGGTCCAAAATCTGAATCGGTTGCTCAACATAAGATAAAGCCATTCTGAATCCGAATCGGCTCATGATGCAATACATGTGAAGGATCATGTTCGTACTTCCTCAACATAGATACGTGGAAAACATCATGTATACCGGCTAGTGATGGTGGCAATGAGACCCGATATGCTACCGCACCAATCAGTTGCAAAATCTCAAAAGGGACCAATGCAGCGCGGTGCAAGTTTCCCTTTCTTTCCAAACCTGGTAACCCCTTTAGAAGGTGAAACACGTAAAAATACATGATCTCCTAGAGCAATTTCCAAATTTCTTCTTCTTTTATCCGCATAACTTTTCTGTCTACTCCTAGCTGTTAACAAATGATCACGGATCACCTTGATTGCTTCTGTAGTTTTTTGCACCAATTCGTGTCCAAGTAACCGTCTTTCACCGACTTCATTCCAACAAACTGAAGGTCTGCACTTCCTGCCATTTAGAGCTTCAAATGGTGCCATTTCAATGCTAGAGTGGATAGCTGTTATTGTAAGAAAACTCCACAAGTGCCAAGTGATCATCCCAGTTACCTTTCAATTCCATAGTACATGCTCGCAACATACCCTCCAAGGTCTGAATTGTTCTTTCACTTTGACCATCTACTTGTGGATGGAAAGATGTGCTAAAAGCAAGTTTAGTCCCCATTGCATCTTTAAAACCCTTCCAAAACTTCCAAGTAAAATGAGGATCTCGATATGAAATAATGCTTTTTGGTACTCCATGGAATCTATGAAGTGAGCAGATTTAGTAAGTTTTAAAAAATCACCCAAGTAGCATCATGTCCATTTCGAGTTCGAGGTAAAACCGATACATCGTAATATGCTCCCATTTCCACTCAGGCACGGATAACGGTGAAGTAACCCAGCCGGTTTGCAATGTTCCAACTTAACTTGTTGACATGTAAGACGTTTTGCGACAAATTCAGCCACATCTCTCTTCATGTTACTCCACCAATAACTAGATTTCAAGTCCTTACACATTTTAGTACTTCCGGAGTGGACAGAATACTTGGACGGATGTGCTTCTTCCATTATCTCTCGTCTCAAACTAGCATCATTCGGAACACACATTCTCTTACCAATTCGGAGCAAACCATCACTGTGCAACGTAAAATCTAATTTGGAACTCAAATCTTTCAAAGTAGCTTGTACTTCTGGATCTCGTGCTTGTGCTTCTCTAATCCTTTCTATCAAAATAGGCTGCACCCTAATATTAGCAAAGACAACACCTGTCTTAAGTAGTCGAGGCTGCCAAACGCATGCATCTTCTAACAATTTCCACTCTTTTCTCATCAAATGTGCAACCAAAGCTTTTCTACTCAATGCGTCAGCAACCACGTTAGCTTTGCCCGGATGATATTGGACGGTGCAATTATAATCATTGAGAAGTTCCATCCATCTACGTTGCCTCATATTAAGCTCTTTCCGTGAAAATAAATACCTCGAGCTTTTATGGTCCGTGTACACTTCAAACGCTGCCCCATACGAGCAATGCCGCCATTTAAGCAGGGCAAATACAATTGCTGCCAATTCCAAATCATGCGTAGGATAGTTCTGCTCATAGGGTTTTAGCTTCCTTGAAGCATATGCTATTGCCTCTCCCCGCAGCATTAGAACACAACCCAAACAAACATGTGAGGCATCACCGTGGATTATAAGGTTATCATTACATTCTGGTAGAGTTAGAATAGGGGCATAAATTAATCGTTGCTTCAATTCTTGGAAACTAGCCTCACACTTCGTATCCCGAACAAACGTCACTGATTTTTTTAGCAAGCTTCGCTAATGGACTTGAAATCGTTGAGAAATTTTCCACAAATCTACGGTAATACCCTGCCAGTCCCAAAAAGCTACAACCTCTTTCACAGTAGCCGGTTTTACCAATTTATAACCGCTTCAGTCTTTACCGGATCTGCGGATACACCTGCACTGGATACAATATGTCCCAAAAATGTAACTTGCTCGAGCCAGAATTCCTATTTGCTAAACTTTTCGTACAATTTCTTTTCACGTAAAACTTGCAGCACATTCCGCAGATGGCACTCATGTTGTTCACGGCCCTTGGAGTAGACGAGAATATCATCAATAAAGACTACAACAAAGGAATGCAAGCGTGGCTTCAAAGCACGATTCATCATGTCCATGAAGGCTGCTGGAGCATTAGTAACACCGAACGGCATAGCAAGAAACTCATAATGACCATATCGTGTTCTAAAAGCTGTTTTGGGTGCATCTTCTTTTCAGACTTTCAATTGATGATATCCTGATCTCAAATCAAGCTTAGAAAATATTGTTGCACCCCGTAATTGATCAAACAAGTCATGAACGAGCGGAAGTGGAAATTTGTTCCTCACAGTCACATGGTTCAGGTGCCTATAATCAATGCACAATCTCAGCGAACCGTCTTTCTTTTTAACGGACAATACAGTAGCACCCAAGGTTGTCTAGAAGGTCTTGCAATTGAACTTTCAACTCTTTCAATTATGTTGGACCCATTTTATATGGAGCTTTAAAAATCGGACTCTTATATCATCGGGGAACACATCACCGAACTCACGAACAACGCGAATGTCTTCTATTTTCGGCTCTTTCTTACCGTGATCAATTGCATAACAAAGGTACCCTACACAACCTCTAGAAAAGCAACTTACGAGCATGAATAGCAAAAATAATAGGTGTCGAAGAAAACCCTTTATCCCCCACAAATTCCAGTATACCTTGTTCTGGCATATCAAAAGTAACACTCTTAGCATGACAATCAACATTAGCATGAAGTTGAGATAACCGGTCCATACCAAGAATGACATCCAAATTCTGAAGGGGTAAAAGTATCAAATCAACATTAAGTCCTTACCACACACTATTACTGGGCATGATCTATGTATGACGTCACTAAGTAAGGACTCCTCCGTAGGCATACTCACCACAAGTTCATATGGTAAACCCTCAGGCTTCTTACCCAAATGATGCACAAAATGTGGGGCAACATAAGAATGTGACGAACCTGGATCAATCAAAACTCGTGCCAAGTGTTGAAAAATAGAAAGTGTACCTCCAATCACTTCCTCTTGTCCCAAAGCAAAAGCCCTTCCCTGAAGTCTTGGTTTCCCGGCACCTCGGCCCGTGCTCATTCCCAGCTTGCCACTTTGCTGAACCGGTTTTGGCCTCTGATTAGGCCAGTCATTCACATGGTGATCCAAGGATCCACAGCCACAACATTTCCCTTCCTTCTTCCAGCAAGAATAATAATTATGCCCAACCTTGCCACAATAAGAACAAGTCAATTTGTACCCTTGTACTTGCTGAATTTGTTGAGTTGCAAGCTTGCCCTTAGGTTGTTGCATGCTTCTTTGATCATTATATGCCCCTGCTCTTTGCACTTTATTACCACCGGTGTTCAAATTCCTTCCACCTTGCCAATTCGAAAGATTTGGTCTAGTTCCACTCAACCGTGCCCTTTTCCTCTGTATGTCCCCGTCACTCTTCTCAATGAGCAAAGCTCTGTCCACCATTTCATAATAGTCATCCATATTGAGAATTGAGATCTTTCCTTGGATTTCAGGTTGCAAACCATCTTGAAAGTTTCTAGCCCTCCTATCTTCTCCCTCTACCAAGTACGAAGCATGCCTAGCCAATGATGTGAACTTGGTTGCATATTGTTGCACCGTTATATTGCCCAGCTCAAAATTCAGAAACTCAGGCTCCCCTTTAGGCTTAACACTTCTAGGAATGTAGTGTTTATTGAAATCGGCCACATACCAAAATTCCAAAATCCTTAGAGTCATTATGATATGTGTTATACTTGAGTTATTTCTTAACACAATATTAGCAAAGCAGTTTCAGTGAAAGCTGACCACTTCCAAATCTAAGCAAGTTAGGGTAACATACACTTCAAATTTGAGAGTGACATAGAAGAGAACGTTAAAGAACACATCTTAAGATTTCCAAAAAGTTAGAGAACACTCAAATCCGAAGAGTATTGAATGAGATATGCTCGTTCAAATATCAACACATAATCTGCCCAGTTTAATCAGCTTCGACCAGTTTCATACTTATGCAATTTAGGGCAGTATAAACTCTAAATTAGAGAGTGAACAATGTTAAATCTAACATCTTCATCTTTCCAGAAAGTTATGGAACACCCAAACCCGACAAGTATTGAATAAGATATGCATGTTTAAAGATCAACCTAGAATCTGCCCAGATTGCTCTAATCCAATTCTAACACTCCATAAGCACATAACACACCATATATACACATCAACCATGATAAAAACCATGTTCAAGGTTGCTCATGTGTAAAACCCTACCTTTGACAAAAAGAAACTGATTAGGGTGCAAAACTCATCAAGAAATTCATCTTTGTCAAGAAGAGAAGAAACTAATCTTAAATATGTAACAGCAAATTCTCCTCTCTTTTTTCTTCCTTCTTCAAGCTCTCAAACCTCTTCTATAGTTTTCTCTAAAACTAGGCAGCTCTCTTCTCTCTTATCTTCTCGTTTTTACTTCAAAAGATAGAAGACACGAGTCACTAAAGTTTAGAGAAATCTGCTGAGTTTTCTCCCTAGAGAAACAAGTGTTTCAATGGGGTATTAGACCCCTTCCGAGTCTTACCAATGAGAACATGACAACCCAAATCAATTTCTAAACTTAATAAGCTTAATTAGTACTAGTTAACCGAGATTAGTAACTGAGTAATCAAAATTAGCTTAATCAAGATCAGACCAAACTAATCAAGCTTAGTACTAACTAATCACGATTAACTTTGAGTAATCCAGATTAGCACAATCACGGTAGGCTCAACTAATCATGCTTAGGGATAACTAATCGTGCTTAAGACCAACTAATCAGGATTAAGAATAAGCTAATCCACCAACTTGAGGTGCTTCTATGACAACACAAGCATTCAACTTGTTCTACATAAATAGGTCACGAATACCACTCATATAATGCATAGGATCTTTCAATTGAGAAAGATATCACGCTACATGCATAATAGCAAACATGAAATGAAGTTTACAGCTAGGTTAAACTAAGGTCCTCACACCTACCCCTCCTTAAAAGAATTTAGCCCCTAAATTCGCACCTCACTAAGGAAAAAGATGGGGACACTTCTCTCTGATTTCAGCCCTCTCTCCCATGTAGCTTCGTTAATTCCACGGTGTTCTCATAACACCTTAACAAGTGGTATGCTCCTGTTCCGTAATGCTTGTTCCTTTCGGTCCAAAATCTGAATCGGTTGCTCAACATAAGATAAAGCCATTCTGAATCCGAATCGGCTCATGATGCAATACATGTGAAGGATCATGTTCGTACTTCCTCAACATAGATACGTGGAAAACATCATGTATACCGGCTAGTGATGGTGGCAATGAGACCCGATATGGTACCGCACCAATCAGTTGCAAAATCTCAAAAGGGACCAATGCAGCGCGGTGCAAGTTTCCCTTTCTTTCCAAACCTGGTAACCCCTTTAGAAGGTGAAACACGTAAAAATACATGATCTCCTAGAGCAAATTCCAAATTTCTTCTTCTTTTATCCGCATAACTTTTCTGTCTACTCCTAGCTGTTAACAAATGATCACGGATCACCTTGATTGCTTCTGTAGTTTTTTGCACCAATTCGTGTCCAAGTAACCGTCTTTCACCGACTTCATTCCAACAAACTGAAGGTCTGCACTTCCTGCCATTTAGAGCTTCAAATGGTGCCATTTCAATGCTAGAGTGGATAGCTGTTATTGTAAGAAAACTCCACAAGTGCCAAGTGATCATCCCAGTTACCTTTCAATTCCATAGTACATGCTCGCAACATACCCTCTCCAAGGTCTGAATTGTTCTTTCACTTTGACCATCTACTTGTGGATGGAAAGATGTGCTAAAAGCAAGTTTAGTCCCCATTGCATCTTTAAAACCCTTCCAAAACTTCCAAGTAAAATGAGGATCTCGATATGAAATAATGCTTATTGGTACTCCATGGAATCTATGAATCTCTTTTATATACACACGTGCCAACTTCTCTAAGGTGTAAGTCACATTTATAGCAAGGAAGTGAGCAGATTTAGTAAGTTTTAAAAAATCACCCAAGTAGCATCATGTCCATTTCGAGTTCGAGGTAAAACCGATACATCGTAATATGCTCCCATTTCCACTCAGGCACGGATAACGGTTGAAGTAACCCAGCCGGTTTGCAATGTTCCAACTTAACTTGTTGACATGTAAGACGTTTTGCGACAAATTCAGCCACATCTCTCTTCATGTTACTCCACCAATAACTAGATTTCAAGTCCTTACACATTTTAGTACTTCCGGAGTGGACAGAATACTTGGACGGATGTGCTTCTTCCATTATCTCTCGTCTCAAACTAGCATCATTCGGAACACACATTCTCTTACCAATTCGGAGCAAACCATCACTGTGCAACGTAAAATCTAATTTGGAACTCAAATCTTTCAAAATCGCTTGTACTTCTGGATCTCGTGCTTGTGCTTCTCTAATCCTTTCTATCAAAATAGGCTGCACCCTAATATTAGCAAAGACAACACCTGTCTTAAGTAGTCGAGGCTGCCAAACGCATGCATCTTCTAACAATTTCCACTCTTTTCTCATCAAATGTGCAACCAAAGCTTTTCTACTCAATGCGTCAGCAACCACGTTAGCTTTGCCCGGATGATATTGGACGGTGCAATTATAATCATTGAGAAGTTCCATCCATCTACGTTGCCTCATATTAAGCTCTTTCCGTGAAAATAAATACCTCGAGCTTTTATGGTCCGTGTACACTTCAAACGCTGCCCCATACAAGCAATGCCGCCATTTAAGCAGGGCAAATACAATTGCTGCCAATTCCAAATCATGCGTAGGATAGTTCTGCTCATAGGGTTTTAGCTTCCTTGAAGCATATGCTATTGCCTCTCCCCGCAGCATTAGAACACAACCCAAACAAACATGTGAGGCATCACCGTGGATTATAAGGTTATCATTACATTCTGGTAGAGTTAGAATAGGGGCATAAATTAATCGTTGCTTCAATTCTTGGAAACTAGCCTCACACTTCGTATCCCGAACAAACGTCACTGATTTTTTTAGCAAGCTTTGCTAATGGACTTGAAATCGTTGAGAAATTTTCCACAAATCTACGGTAATACCCTGCCAGTCCCAAAAAGCTACAAACCTCTTTCACAGTAGCCGGTCTTTACCAATTTATAACCGCTTCAGTCTTTACCGGATCTGCGGATACACCTGCACTGGATACAATATGTGTAACATCCCGGAATTTTTCCGAAATGTTAACACTCAATCGATCAAATACACTAAGAGAATATGTCCTCATTATCCAAAGTGGACAACCATCATCAGAGCAACTAACCTTCAATGAAATCATACTCTTAATTGATTTCATAAATAAAATACCAAATTGATATCCTACAAAATTTAAACAATACTCTTTACCCGCGCAGGGGTTCTAATAGAAAAAAAAAACATGGTAACTTAAATTTACTCGCTCGCTTGCCTCTAGTCCAATTTCAAGAAATCTAACGCTGGTTACTACCTGCAGAAAGGAAGTCAAAGGGAGTGAGCTTTTGAGAGCTCAGTAAGGTCGCTCAAATAAAGAAACTACGAAACAATTACAGATGCAATTCATCAGGATTTTCAAAAAGAAGAATCATAACTAGTTCGATCAGACATCAATACGATTTTCAGATGCAATACAAACAATCACGAATACAATAACATGAGCAAATGCAAAGCCACACAGGCAGTGCAGGGTAATCACTTAGCAAAGCCACAAAGGCGATGCTCATTAACACTTTCCACCGGCTAGTCCATCAAGGCACTAGCCCACACCAATACACCGGCTAGTCCGTCAAGGCACTAGCCCACACCAATACACCGGCTAGTCCATCAAGGTACTAGCCCACACCAATATCCTCCAATATACGCCAACTCCCGCCAAACACACCAATGCACAATCTCATGTCAATATGCAGAATGAAAACAATTCGATCATACAATGATTTAATCGATGCACAACGAGAAATAAACACAGAGCATCGAATATGATTTCCAATAAACGCTTAAGGCTCAAGAAAGGGTATTAAAGGCAAATAATGCGACTTTATCAAAATAAAAGAATCCAAACGAATGGCGATAACAAATCAGAAAAATATCTATGAGAACAAATAGAGGAAACTGGGTTTCAGAAGAAATCCCTTACCTCGGTCCAAGCTATGCACTGCTAAACAACTTCGATCCAAATCCTTTGAATTAACCTAGGTCAGGCAATTTATTTATCAGAACACTATCCACACTGATATATTATAAACCTAATATAAACTACCCAAACGGTGCTCGCTTCTAACCCCGGAATCACACAACTCAAAGCGCGCCTCGCACACGGCCAACCTAACCGAGAACCCGGTACGCTCTTTAATGCATAACCGTATTCTAAATTTATTATAAATTAAAATAAAACACTTGTATAGCTTAAAACATTATAATAAGTCAAAATATGCATTTTCTGAATATTTTAATATTTTCGAATTAAAATAATTTCCTTAAATACAATAAAATACCCATAAATTGCCAAAAATGCTTCCAGCTGCAAACTAAGTCCCATAATTTTTGTAACAGCTTTAACATATGTATAAAGATCATAGAAATTTAAATCAGAAATTAAAAAGTATTAAAACTATTTTTCAAATATTCGTTTTGCTAAAAATAATGCGATACGGAAACCATAGCAAATCAACCCCAAAAATCATAAAACTTTTACTGAGTCTTTCTTATACCATAAAGACATTACTATAATTTTTCCGAAAACATTTTCTGGGTTTAAGGTCTCCAAAACAATTTTACAAATCTGAAATTACAGAAAATACTAAAAATTCATACGATATCAGAAAATTATGAAATTTTGCCAACAATTCTAATATAGTCTAACGCATTATACTCTAAAGTTTTATGCACTAATGATCACCATACACTATCGAATGCTCGCAGCGCACTTAACGCTAACCCGTTACACCTACTGCACAATTTACAGTGACCCAAACCCAATTCACTTCCAGTTCACTTCCTTCTTCTTCTCCTTGTTCATTGCACTCACAGACCCCATGAAAGTCACACCCCACAGTCATTACATTCACAAAACACACGCACATGCATACATTACACACACACCACTCATACACTCACACACCTTTCACACAGCACTTTGATTTAATATTAGTATACACAACACTCACACACGCACACACCCATTACACACTATATATACAGCACTACACACACAGAGCCAACTGCCTCTAGGCAGCTTCGCACACACATCACTACACACAACTCACGCATCCAGTACCACAGTGGTCTTCTCTCTTCCCACACAGCACCACGGCAGCCCCATGGCTGCTCTCTCTCTCATCTTCCACACAGCACCCAAGCCCTCCATTTTCACGCCCACTGCCTAACAGCAGTGGGTCTCTCCCTTTATTTTCCATCAGATTCACTCTCATATACATCCAAAACATATACATATATACACATACCTCACCACAGACACACACTACACTCATCTTGCACCCACAAACACCACTGAACTCACACCAAACACGACTATGGTAGCCCTGGACCCATTCCATCACCAACCCATGACACTGAAAAGTGCAACTACGGCAGCCCATCGTGGTTCTTCTCTCCTTCTCATTCCAACACCCACATATACACAACTTAGTGCATACAATACACATGGCCAGTTGTCTTGAAGGCAGCTGCTTCATGCACTCCACACTCACAACGCACGTCGCCACGCCGCACATCGTACCCATCTCTTGCACCTTCATCCCCTGTCTCACGGTCCTGACACATTTATGCACTGAAATCTCACAGAGACGCACGGCCATGGTAGCCGTGAACCCGTTCTATCACCCTCACGACAGTCGCAGCTTCCACTCGATCTCACAAGCACGGCAAACCCAAAGTCACCCAAAACTCCAACCCTTTAACAGCCTTATCATACTGAACTATACCCATTTTATATACCTACCGAAATAGACATATATATGCATACACGAAGCATGGATTTTTAAAGTAACCTTACCGAAAAAGCATTGTCGGAGAAAAATATCTCTTCGATCTCTACCCTTCTTCTCTCCCTGCCGTGCTCTTCTCTGAGAATCTCGAACCAGAGAACAAGATGTGGGGGAAACGGCCGCCGTAAAGTATGTGAGAATATATATAAAACCCTAAAAGACAAACTACCAAAACCCCCTTCAAGTTTCGTTAATATTCCAAATATACCCAAAATTTTCTGTTACTACTGAAAGGACTAAAATAACTATTTACAATAAATCAACGTACTAAAAAAAAGGATTTAACACTGTGTTCCATAATCCCGCTTAACTATTTGTCGCTAAAAGTTTACCCATAAAATTTTGGTCACGCTAGTCACTAAACATTTAATTTGCTGCTAAAAGTTGTTAGACAATTTTATCGGCGCTAAGAATAATATATTTGCTGGTTAAATTTTTTTAATAATTCTAAAAATATCGGGGTGTTACAATATGTCCCAAAAATGTAACTTGCTCGAGCCAGAATTCCTATTTGCTAAACTTTTCGTACAATTTCTTTTCACGTAAAACTTGCAGCACATTCCGCAGATGGCACTCATGTTGTTCACGGCCTTTGGAGTAGACGAGAATATCATCAATAAAGACTACAACAAAGGAATGCAAGCGTGGCTTCAAAGCACGATTCATCATGTCCATGAAGGCTGCTGGAGCATTAGAAACACCGAACGGCATAGCAAGAAACTCATAATGACCATATCGTGTTCTAAAAGCTGTTTTGGGTGCATCTTCTTTTCAGACTTTCAATTGATGATATCCTGATCTCAAATCAAGCTTAGAAAATATTGTTGCACCCCGTAATTGATCAAACAAGTCATGAACGAGCGGAAGTGGATATTTGTTCCTCACAGTCACATGGTTCAGCTGCCTATAATCAATGCACAATCTCAGCGAACCGTCTTTCTTTTTAACGGACAATACGGTAGCACCCAAGGTTGTCTAGAAGGTCTTGCAATTGAACTTTCAACTCTTTCAATTATGTTGGACCCATTTTATATGGAGCTTTAAAAATCGGACTCTTATATCATCGGGGAACACATCACCGAACTCACGAACAACTCGAATGTCTTCTATTTTCGGCTCTTTCTTACCGTGATCAATTGCATAACAAAGGTACCCTACACAAACTCTAGAAAAGCAACTTACGAGCATGAATAGCAAAAATAATAGGTGTCGAAGAAAACCCTTTATCCCCCACAAATTCCAGTATACCTTGTTCTGGCATATCAAAAGTAACACTCTTAGCATGACAATCAGCATTAGCATGAAGTTGAGATAACCAGTCCATACCAAGAATGACATCCAAATTCTGAAGGGGTAAAAGTATCAAATCAACATTAAGTCCTTACCACACACTATTATTGGGCATGATCTATGTATGACGTCACTAAGTAAGGACTCCTCCGTAGGCATACTCACCACAAGTTCATATGGTAAACCCTCAGGCTTCTTACCCAAATGATGCACAAAATGTGGGGCAACATAAGAATGTGACGAACCTGGATCAATCAAAACTCGTGCCAAGTGTTGAAAAATAGAAAGTGTACCTCCAATCACTTCCTCTTGTCCCAAAGCAAAAGCCCTTCCCTGAAGTCTTGGTTTCCCGGCACCTCGGCCCGTGCTCATTCCCAGCTTGCCACTTTGCTGAACCGGTTTTGGCCTCGGATTAGGCCAGTCATTCACATGGTGATCCAAGGATCCACAGCCACAACATTTCCCTTCCTTCTTCCAGCAAGAATAATAATTATGCCCAACCTTGCCACAATAAGAACAAGTCAATTTGTACCCTTGTACTTGCTGAATTTGTTGAGTTGCAAGCTTGCCCTTAGGTTGTTGCATGCTTCTTTGATCATTATATGCCCCTGCTCTTTGCACTTTATTACCACCGGTGTTCAAATTCCTTCCACCTTGCCAATTCGAAAGATTTGGTCTAGTTCCACTCAACCGTGCCCTTTTCCTCTGTATGTCCCCGTCACTCTTCTCAATGAGCAAAGCTCTGTCCACCATTTCATAATAGTCATCCATATTGAGAATTGAGATCTTTCCTTGGATTTCAGGTTGCAAACCATCTTGAAAGTTTCTAGCCCTCCTATCTTCTCCCTCTACCAAGTACGAAGCATGCCTAGCCAATGATGTGAACTTGGTTGCATATTGTTGCACCGTTATATTGCCCAGCTCAAAATTCAGAAACTCAGCCTCCCCTTTAGGCTTAACACTTCTAGGAATGTAGTGTTTATTGAAATCGGCCACATACCAAAATTCCAAAATCCTTAGAGTCATCATGATATGTGTTATACTTGAGTTATTTCTTAACACAATATTAGCAAAGCAGTTTCAGTGAAAGCTGACCACTTCCAAATCTAAGCAAGTTAGGGTAACATACACTTCAAATTTGAGAGTGACATAGAAGAGAACGTTAAAGAACACATCTTAAGATTTCCAAAAAGTTAGAGAACACTCAAATCCGAAGAGTATTGAATGAGATATGCTCGTTCAAATATCAACACATAATCTGCCCAGTTTAATCAGCTTCGACCAGTTTCATACTTATGCAATTTAGGGCAGTATAAACTCTAAATTAGAGAGTGAACAATGTTAAATCTAACATCTTCATCTTTCCAGAAAGTTATGGAACACCCAAACCCGACAAGTATTGAATAAGATATGCATGTTTAAAGATCAACCTAGAATCTGCCCAGATTGCTCTAATCCAATTCTAACACTCCATAAGCACATAACACACCATATATACACATCAACCATGATAAAAACCATGTTCAAGGTTGCTCATGTGTAAAAACCCTACCTTTGACAAAAAGAAACTGATTAGGGTGCAAAACTCATCAAGAAATTCATCTTTGTCAAGAAGAGAAGAAACTAATCTTAAATATGTAACAGCAAATTCTCCTCTTTTTTTTCTTGCTTCTTCAAGCTCTCAAACCTCTTCTATAGTTTTCTCTAAAACTAGGCAGCTCTCTTCTCTCTTATCTTCTTGTTTTTACTTCAAAAGATAGAAGACACGAGTCACTAAAGTTTAGAAAAATCTGATGAGTTTTCTCCCTAGAGAAACAAGTGTTTCAATGGGGTATTAGACCCCTTCCGAGTCTTACCAATGAGAACATGACAACCCAAATCAATTTCTAAACTTAATAAGCTTAATTAGTACTAGTTAACCGAGATTAGTAACTGAGTAATCAAAATTAGCTTAATCAAGATCAGACCAAACTAATCAAGCTTAGTACTAACTAATCACGATTAACTTTGAGTAATCCAGATTAGCACAATCACGGTAGGGCTCAACTAATCATGCTTAGGGATAACTAATCGTGCTTAAGACCAACTAATCAGGATTAAGAATAAGCTAATCCACCAACTTGAGGTGCTTCTATGACAACACAAGCATTCAACTTGTTCTACATAAATAGGTCACGAATACCACTCATATAATGCATAGGATCTTTCAATTGAGAAAGATATCACGCTACATGCATAATAGCAAACATGAAATGAAGTTTACAGCTAGGTTAAACTAAGGTCCTCACACCTACCCCTCCTTAAAAGAATTTAGCCCCTAAATTCGCACCTCACTAAGGAAAAAGATGGGGACACTTCTCTCTGATTTCAGCCCTCTCTCCCATGTAGCTTCGTTAATTCCACGGTGTTCTCATAACACCTTAACAAGTGGTATGCTCCTGTTCCGTAATGCTTGTTCCTTTCGGTCCAAAATCTGAATCGGTTGCTCAACATAAGATAAAGCCATTCTGAATCCGAATCGGCTCATGATGCAATACATGTGAAGGATCATGTTCGTACTTCCTCAACATAGATACGTGGAAAACATCATGTATACCGGCTAGTGATGGTGGCAATGAGACCCGATATGCTACCGCACCAATCAGTTGCAAAATCTCAAAAGGGACCAATGCAGCGCGGTGCAAGTTTCCCTTTCTTTCCAAACCTGGTAACCCCTTTAGAAGGTGAAACACGTAAAAATACATGATCTCCTAGAGCAAATTCCAAATTTCTTCTTCTTTTATCCGCATAACTTTTCTGTCTACTCCTAGCTGTTAACAAATGATCACGGATCACCTTGATTGCTTCTGTAGTTTTTTGCACCAATTCGTGTCCAAGTAACCGTCTTTCACCGACTTCATTCCAACAAACTGAAGGTCTGCACTTCCTGCCATTTAGAGCTTCAAATGGTGCCATTTCAATGCTAGAGTGGATAGCTGTTATTGTAAGAAAACTCCACAAGTGCCAAGTGATCATCCCAGTTACCTTTCAATTCCATAGTACATGCTCGCAACATACCCTCTCCAAGGTCTGAATTGTTCTTTCACTTTGACCATCTACTTGTGGATGGAAAGATGTGCTAAAAGCAAGTTTAGTCCCCATTGCATCTTTAAAACCCTTCCAAAACTTCCAAGTAAAATGAGGATCTCGATATGAAATAATGCTTATTGCTACTCCATGGAATCTATGAATCTCTTTTATATACACACGTGCCAACTTCTCTAAGGTGTAAGTCACATTTATAGCAAGGAAGTGAGCAGATTTAGTAAGTTTTAAAAAATCACCCAAGTAGCATCATGTCCATTTCGAGTTCGAGGTAAAACCGATACATCGTAATATGCTCCCATTTCCACTCAGGCACGGATAACGGTTGAAGTAACCCAGCCGGTTTGCAATGTTCCAACTTAACTTGTTGACATGTAAGACGTTTTGCGACAAATTCAGCCACATCTCTCTTCATGTTACTCCACCAATAACTAGATTTCAAGTCCTTACACATTTTAGTACTTCCGGAGTGGACAGAATACTTGGACGGATGTGCTTCTTCCATTATCTCTCGTCTCCAACTAGCATCATTCGGAACACACATTCTCTTACCAATTCGGAGCAAACCATCACTGTGCAACGTAAAATCTAATTTGGAACTCAAATCTTTCAAAATCGCTTGTACTTCTGGATCTCGTGCTTGTGCTTCTCTAATCCTCTCTATCAAAATAGGCTGCACCCTAATATTAGCAAAGACAACACCTGTCTTAAGTAGTCGAGGCTGCCAAACGCATGCATCTTCTAACAATTTCCACTCTTTTCTCATCAAATGTGCAACCAAAGCTTTTCTACTCAATGCGTCAGCAACCACGTTAGCTTTGCCCGGATGATATTGGACGGTGCAATTATAATCATTGAGAAGTTCCATCCATCTACGTTGCCTCATATTAAGCTCTTTCCGTGAAAATAAATACCTCGAGCTTTTATGGTCCGTGTACACTTCAAACGCTGCCCCATACAAGCAATGCCGCCATTTAAGCATGGCAATACAATTGCTGCCAATTCCAAATCATGCGTAGGATAGTTCTGCTCATAGGGTTTTAGCTTCCTTGAAGCATATGCTATTGCCTCTCCCCGCAGCATTAGAACACAACCCAAACAAACATGTGAGGCATCACCGTGGATTATAAGGTTATCATTACATTCTGGTGGAGTTAGAATAGGGGCATAAATTAATCGTTGCTTCAATTCTTGGAAACTAGCCTCACACTTCGTATCCCGAACAAACGTCACTGATTTTTTTAGCAAGCTTTGCTAATGGACTTGAAATCGTTGAGAAATTTTCCACAAATCTACGGTAATACCCTGCCAGTCCCAAAAAGCTACAAACCTCTTTCACAGTAGCCGGTCTTTACCAATTTATAACCGCTTCAATCTTTACCGGATCTGCGGATACACCTGCACTGGATACAATATGTCCCAAAAATGTAACTTGCTCGAGCCAGAATTCCTATTTGCTAAACTTTTCGTACAATTTCTTTTCACGTAAAACTTGCAGCACATTCCGCAGATGGCACTCATGTTGTTCACGGCCCTTGGAGTAGACGAGAATATCATCAATAAAGACTACAACAAAGGAATGCGAGCGTGGCTTCAAAGCACGATTCATCATGTCCATGAAGGCTGCTGGAGCATTAGTAACACCGAACGGCATAGCAAGAAACTCATAATGACCATATCGTGTTCTAAAAGCTGTTTTGGGTGCATCTTCTTTTCAGACTTTCAATTGATGATATCCTGATCTCAAATCAAGCTTAGAAAATATTGTTGCACCCCGTAATTGATCAAACAAGTCATGAACGAGCGGAAGTGGATATTTGTTCCTCACAGTCACATGGTTCAGCTGCCTATAATCAATGCACAATCTCAGCGAACCGTCTTTCTTTTTAACGGACAATACGGTAGCACCCAAGGTTGTCTAGAAGGTCTTACAATTGAACTTTCAACTCTTTCAATTATGTTGGACCCATTTTATATGGAGCTTTAAAAATCGGACTCTTATATCATCGGGGAACACATCACCGAACTCACGAACAACTCGAATGTCTTCTATTTTCGGCTCTTTCTTACCGTGATCAATTGCATAACAAAGGTACCCTACACAAACTCTAGAAAAGCAACTTACGAGCATGAATAGCAAAAATAATAGGTGTCGAAGAAAACCCTTTATCCCCCACAAATTCCAGTATACCTTGTTCTGGCATATCAAAAGTAACACTCTTAGCATGACAATCAGCATTAGCATGAAGTTGAGATAACCAGTCCATACCAAGAATGACATCCAAATTCTGAAGGGGTAAAAGTATCAAATCAACATTAAGTCCTTACCACACACTATTACTGGGCATGATCTATGTATGACGTCACTAAGTAAGGACTCCTCCGTAGGCATACTCACCACAAGTTCATATGGTAAACCCTCAGGCTTCTTACCCAAATGATGCACAAAATGTGGGGCAACATAAGAATGTGACGAACCTGGATCAATCAAAACTCGTGCCAAGTGTTGAAAAATAGAAAGTGTACCTCCAATCACTTCCTCTTGTCCCAAAGCAAAAGCCCTTCCCTGAAGTCTTGGTTTCCCGGCACCTCGGCCCGTGCTCATTCCCAGCTTGCCACTTTGCTGAACCGGTTTTGGCCTCGGATTAGGCCAGTCATTCACATGGTGATCCAAGGATCCACAGCCACAACATTTCCCTTCCTTCTTCCAGCAAGAATAATAATTATGCCCAACCTTGCCACAATAAGAACAGGTCAATTTGTACCCTTGTGCTTGCTGAATTTGTTGAGTTGCAAGCTTGCCCTTAGGTTGTTGCATGCTTCTTTGATCATTATATGCCCCTGCTCTTTGCACTTTATTACCACCGGTGTTCAAATTCCTTCCACCTTGCCAATTCGAAAGATTTGGTCTAGTTCCACTCAACCGTGCCCTTTTCCTCTGTATGTCCCCGTCACTCTTCTCAATGAGCAAAGCTCTGTCCACCATTTCATAATAGTCATCCATATTGAGAATTGAGATCTTTTCTTGGATTTCAGGTTGCAAACCATCTTGAAAGTTTCTAGCCCTCCTATCTTCTCCCTCTACCAAGTACGAAGCATGCCTAGCCAATGATGTGAACTTGGTTGCATATTGTTGCACCGTTATATTGCCCAGCTCAAAATTCAGAAACTCAGCCTCCCCTTTAGGCTTAACACTTCTAGGAATGTAGTGTTTATTGAAATCGGCCACATACCAAAATTCCAAAATCCTTAGAGTCATCATGATATGTGTTATACTTGAGTTATTTCTTAACACAATATTAGCAAAGCAGTTTCAGTGAAAGCTGACCACTTCCAAATCTAAGCAAGTTAGGGTAACATACACTTCAAATTTGAGAGTGACATAGAAGAGAACGTTAAAGAACACATCTTAAGCTTTCCAAAAAGTTAGAGAACACTCAAATCCGAAGAGTATTGAATGAGATATGCTCGTTCAAATATCAACACATAATCTGCCCAGTTTAATCAGCTTCGACCAGTTTCATACTTATGCAATTTAGGGCAGTATAAACTCTAAATTAGAGAGTGAACAATGTTAAATCTAACATCTTCATCTTTCCAGAAAGTTATGGAACACCCAAATCCGACAAGTATTGAATAAGATATGCATGTTTAAAGATCAACCTAGAATCTGCCCAGATTGCTCTAATCCAATTCTAACACTCCATAAGCACATAACACACCATATATACACATCAACCATGATAAAAACCATGTTCAAGGTTGCTCATGTGTAAAAACCCTACCTTTGACAAAAAGAAACTGATTAGGGTGCAAAACTCATCAAGAAATTCATCTTTGTCAAGAAGAGAAGAAACTAATCTTAAATATGTAACAGCAAATTCTCCTCTCTTTTTTCTTCCTTCTTCAAGCTCTCAAACCTCTTCTATAGTTTTCTCTAAAACTAGGCAGCTCTCTTCTCTCTTATCTTCTCGTTTTTACTTCAAAAGATAGAAGACACGAGTCACTAAAGTTTAGAGAAATCTGCTGAGTTTTCTCCCTAGAGAAACAAGTGTTTCAATGGGGTATTAGACCCCTTCCGAGTCTTACCAATGAGAACATAACAACCCAAATCAATTTCTAAACTTAATAAGCTTAATTAGTACTAGTTAACCGAGATTAGTAACTGAGTAATCAAAATTAGCTTAATCAAGATCAGACCAAACTAATCAAGCTTAGTACTAACTAATCACGATTAACTTTGAGTAATCCAGATTAGCACAATCACGGTAGGGCTCAACTAATCATGCTTAGGGATAACTAATCGTGCTTAAGACCAACTAATCAGGATTAAGAATAAGCTAATCCACCAACTTGAGGTGCTTCTATGACAACACAAGCATTCAACTTGTTCTACATAAATAGGTCACGAATACCACTCATATAATGCATAGGATCTTTCAATTGAGAGAGATATCACGCTACATGCATAATAGCAAACATGAAATGAAGTTTACAGCTAGGTTAAACTAAGGTCCTCACACCTACCCCTCCTTAAAAGAATTTAGCCCCTAAATTCGCACCTCACTAAGGAAAAAGATGGGGACACTTCTCTCTGATTTCAGCCCTCTCTCCCATGTAGCTTCGTTAATTCCACGGTGTTCTCATAACACCTTAACAAGTGGTATGCTCCTGTTCCGTAATGCTTGTTCCTTTCGGTCCAAAATCTGAATCGGTTGCTCAACATAAGATAAAGCCATTCTGAATCCGAATCGGCTCATGATGCAATACATGTGAAGGATCATGTTCGTACTTCCTCAACATAGATACGTGGAAAACATCATGTATACCGGCTAGTGATGGTGGCAATGAGACCCGATATGCTACCGCACCAATCAGTTGCAAAATCTCAAAAGGGACCAATGCAGCGCGGTGCAAGTTTCCCTTTCTTTCCAAACCTGGTAACCCCTTTAGAAGGTGAAACACGTAAAAATACATGATCTCCTAGAGCAAATTCCAAATTTCTTCTTCTTTTATCCGCATAACTTTTCTGTCTACTCCTAGCTGTTAACAAATGATCACGGATCACCTTGATTGCTTCTGTAGTTTTTTGCACCAATTCGTGTCCAAGTAACCGTCTTTCACCGACTTCATTCCAACAAACTGAAGGTCTGCACTTCCTGCCATTTAGAGCTTCAAATGGTGCCATTTCAATGCTAGAGTGGATAGCTGTTATTGTAAGAAAACTCCACAAGTGCCAAGTGATCATCCCAGTTACCTTTCAATTCCATAGTACATGCTCGCAACATACCCTCCAAGGTCTGAATTGTTCTTTCACTTTGACCATCTACTTGTGGATGGAAAGATGTGCTAAAAGCAAGTTTAGTCCCCATTGCATCTTTAAAACCCTTCCAAAACTTCCAAGTAAAATGAGGATCTCGATATGAAATAATGCTTATTGGTACTCCATGGAATCTATGAATCTCTTTTATATACACACGTGCCAACTTCTCTAAGGTGTAAGTCACATTTATAGCAAGGAAGTGAGCAGATTTAGTAAGTTTTAAAAAATCACCCAAGTAGCATCATGTCCATTTCGAGTTCGAGGTAAAACCGATACATCGTAATATGCTCCCATTTCCACTCAGGCACGGATAACGGTTGAAGTAACCCAGCCGGTTTGCAATGTTCCAACTTAACTTGTTGACATGTAAGACGTTTTGCGACAAATTCAGCCACATCTCTCTTCATGTTACTCCACCAATAACTAGATTTCAAGTCCTTACACATTTTAGTACTTCCGGAGTGGACAGAATACTTGGACGGATGTGCTTCTTCCATTATCTCTCGTCTCAAACTAGCATCATTCGGAACACACATTCTCTTACCAATTCGGAGCAAACCATCACTGTGCAACGTAAAATCTAATTTGGAACTCAAATCTTTCAAAATAGCTTGTACTTCTGGATCTCGTGCTTGTGCTTCTCTAATCCTTTCTATCAAAATAGGCTGCACCCTAATATTAGCAAAGACAACACCTGTCTTAAGTAGTCGAGGCTGCCAAACGCATGCATCTTCTAACAATTTCCACTCTTTTCTCATCAAATGTGCAACCAAAGCTTTTCTACTCAATGCGTCAGCAACCACGTTAGCTTTGCCCGGATGATATTGGACGGTGCAATTATAATCATTGAGAAGTTCCATCCATCTACGTTGCCTCATATTAAGCTCTTTCCGTGAAAATAAATACCTCGAGCTTTTATGGTCCGTGTACACTTCAAACGCTGCCCCATACAAGCAATGCCGCCATTTAAGCAGGGCAAATACAATTGCTGCCAATTCCAAATCATGCGTAGGATAGTTCTGCTCATAGGGTTTTAGCTTCCTTGAAGCATATGCTATTGCCTCTCCCCGCAGCATTAGAACACAACCCAAACAAACATGTGAGGCATCACCGTGGATTATAAGGTTATCATTACATTCTGGTAGAGTTAGAATAGGGGCATAAATTAATCGTTGCTTCAATTCTTGGAAACTAGCCTCACACTTCGTATCCCGAACAAACGTCACTGATTTTTTTAGCAAGCTTTGCTAATGGACTTGAAATCGTTGAGAAATTTTCCACAAATCTACGGTAATACCCTGCCAGTCCCAAAAAGCTACAAACCTCTTTCACAGTAGCCGGTCTTTACCAATTTATAACCGCTTCAATCTTTACCGGATCTGCGGATACACCTGCACTGGATACAATATGTCCCAAAAATGTAACTTGCTCGAGCCAGAATTCGTATTTGCTAAACTTTGCGTACAATTTCTTTTCACGTAAAACTTGCAGCACATTCCGCAGATGGCACTCATGTTGTTCACGGCCCTTGGAGTAGACGAGAATATCATCAATAAAGACTACAACAAAGGAATGCAAGCGTGGCTTCAAAGCACGATTCATCATGTCCATGAAGGCTGCTGGAGCATTAGTAACACCGAACGGCATAGCAAGAAACTCATAATGACCATATCGTGTTCTAAAAGCTGTTTTGGGTGCATCTTCTTTTCAGACTTTCAATTGATGATATCCTGATCTCAAATCAAGCTTAGAAAATATTGTTGCACCTGTAATTGATCAAACAAGTCATGAACGAGCGGAAGTGGATATTTGTTCCTCACAGTCACATGGTTCAGCTGCCTATAATCAATGCACAATCTCAGCGAACCGTCTTTCTTTTTAACGGACAATACGGTAGCACCCAAGGTTGTCTAGAAGGTCTTGCAATTGAACTTTCAACTCTTTCAATTATGTTGGACCCATTTTATATGGAGCTTTAAAAATCGGACTCTTATATCATCGGGGAACACATCACCGAACTCACGAACAACTCGAATGTCTTCTATTTTCGGCTCTTTCTTACCGTGATCAATTGCATAACAAAGGTACCCTACACAAACTCTAGAAAAGCAACTTACGAGCATGAATAGCAAAAATAATAGGTGTCGAAGAAAACCCTTTATCCCCCACAAATTCCAGTATACCTTGTTCTGGCATATCAAAAGTAACACTCTTAGCATGACAATCAGCATTAGCATGAAGTTGAGATAACCAGTCCATACCAAGAATGACATCCAAATTCTGAAGGGGTAAAAGTATCAAATCAACATTAAGTCCTTACCACACACTATTACTGGGCATGATCTATGTATGACGTCACTAAGTAAGGACTCCTCCGTAGGCATACTCACCACAAGTTCATATGGTAAACCCTCAGGCTTCTTACCCGAATGATGCACAAAATGTGGGGCAACATAAGAATGTGACGAACCTGGATCAATCAAAACTCGTGCCAAGTGTTGAAAAATAGAAAGTGTACCTCCAATCACTTCCTCTTGTCCCAAAGCAAAAGCCCTTCCCTGAAGTCTTGGTTTCCCGGCACCTCGGCCCGTGCTCATTCCCAGCTTGCCACTTTGCTGAACCGGTTTTGGCCTCGGATTAGGCCAGTCATTCACATGGTGATCCAAGGATCCACAGCCACAACATTTCCCTTCCTTCTTCCAGCAAGAATAATAATTATGCCCAACCTTGCCACAATAAGAACAGGTCAATTTGTACCCTTGTGCTTGCTGAATTTGTTGAGTTGCAAGCTTGCCCTTAGGTTGTTGCATGCTTCTTTGATCATTATATGCCCCTGCTCTTTGCACTTTATTACCACCGGTGTTCAAATTCCTTCCACCTTGCCAATTCGAAAGATTTGGTCTAGTTCCACTCAACCGTGCCCTTTTCCTCTGTATGTCCCCGTCACTCTTCTCAATGAGCAAAGCTCTGTCCACCATTTCATAATAGTCATCCATATTGAGAATTGAGATCTTTTCTTGGATTTCAGGTTGCAAACCATCTTGAAAGTTTCTAGCCCTCCTATCTTCTCCCTCTACCAAGTACGAAGCATGCCTAGCCAATGATGTGAACTTGGTTGCATATTGTTGCACCGTTATATTGCCCAGCTCAAAATTCAGAAACTCAGCCTCCCTTTTAGGCTTAACACTTCTAGGAATGTAGTGTTTATTGAAATCGGCCACATACCAAAATTCCAAAATCCTTAGAGTCATCATGATATGTGTTATACTTGAGTTATTTCTTAACACAATATTAGCAAAGCAGTTTCAGTGAAAGCTGACCACTTCCAAATCTAAGCAAGTTAGGGTAACATACACTTCAAATTTGAGAGTGACATAGAAGAGAACGTTAAAGAACACATCTTAAGCTTTCCAAAAAGTTAGAGAACACTCAAATCCGAAGAGTATTGAATGAGATATGCTCGTTCAAATATCAACACATAATCTGCCCAGTTTAATCAGCTTCGACCAGTTTCATACTTATGCAATTTAGGGCAGTATAAACTCTAAATTAGAGAGTGAACAATGTTAAATCTAACATCTTCATCTTTCCAGAAAGTTATGGAACACCCAAACCCGACAAGTATTGAATAAGATATGCATGTTTAAAGATCAACCTAGAATCTGCCCAGATTGCTCTAATCCAATTCTAACACTCCATAAGCACATAACACACCATATATACACATCAACCATGATAAAAACCATGTTCAAGGTTGCTCATGTGTAAAAACCCTACCTTTGACAAAAAGAAACTGATTAGGGTGCAAAACTCATCAAGAAATTCATCTTTGTCAAGAAGAGAAGAAACTAATCTTAAATATGTAACAGCAAATTCTCCTCTTTTTTTTCTTCCTTCTTCAAGCTCTCAAACCTCTTCTATAGTTTTCTCTAAAACTAGGCAGCTCTCTTCTCTCTTATCTTCTTGTTTTTACTTCAAAAGATAGAAGACACGAGTCACTAAAGTTTAGAGAAATCTGCTTAGTTTTCTCCCTAGAGAAACAAGTGTTTCAATGGGGTATTAGACCCCTTCCGAGTCTTACCAATGAGAACATGACAACCCAAATCAATTTCTAAACTTAATAAGCTTAATTAGTACTAGTTAACCGAGATTAGTAACTGAGTAATCAAAATTAGCTTAATCAAGATCAGACCAAACTAATCAAGCTTAGTACTAACTAATCACGATTAACTTTGAGTAATCCAGATTAGCACAATCACGGTAGGGCTCAACTAATCATGCTTAGGGATAACTAAACGTGATTAAGACCAATTAATCAGGATTAAGAATAAGCTAATCCACCAACTTGAGGTGCTTCTATG
>JAVXUO010000400.1:0-140576 GCA_033065855.1 Escallonia rubra | reverse complement strand
GTCTGATCGACGGTGTCCGACATTTAAAAAATGAATTAACGTATGCCGATGTGTCTAGAGGTGCGTGTCGGTGGGCGTCAGACACGTGTCCGGAGCCGTAGGACACGACGTGTCGGTATGTGTCGCACACGTGTCTGGAGGTTTCAGACACGTATCGGACACCATATCGACACCCTATATGAGGTGTCGGAATTGAGGTTGTTGACGGAGGATGGGACCCAATTGGATTGAGATACCTGTTAGTTAGCGCAGACACGGACACCACGTTTGATCGACGGTGTCCAGCATTTAAAAAACAAATTAACGTATGCCGATGTGTCTGGAGGTGCGTGTCGGTGGGCGTCGGACACGTGTCCGGAGGCGTCGGACACGTGTCGGAGGCGTCGGACACGTGTCGGTATGTGTCGGACACGTGTCCGGAGGTGTCAGACACGTATCGGACACCATATCGACACCCTATATGAGGTGTCGGAATTGAGGTTGTTGAATGTGCATTAAATTTAGGTTAGTTAGGTTAATGCGACATTTTTAGCATGCACCCCCTGGAATCTAATCGTGGCTCCAGCGCTGGCTATAATTAGCCCTAATTAGTCCTGATTAACAATATTTTAGTAAATCAATTAACCCTAATTAGCTCTAACGAGCCTAATTAGTTTTAATTAACCCTAAGAACCTGATGAAATTCAAATTAGCTGTAATTACCCCAAATTAGCCCAAATGAACCCAATTATGCGCATATTGATTGTAGTTAGCCTAATTAGTCATAATTTGCACTAACATAACCCAATTACGCCTAATTAGCGCTAGTTAGGACTAATCAACACTACTCGGCACCATCAAAACCCTAATTAGGACTAAATAACCCTAATTAGTCCTAATCAACCCTAATTAGCTATAATTATTCGAAACTAGCCCTCATTAACATTAATTAGCTCTAACATAACCCAATTAAGCCTAATTAGCCCTAATTAGGACTAATCATCACTACTCGGCACAATTAAACCCTAATTAGTCATAATCAACCCTAATTAGCTATAATTATCCGAAACTAGCCCTCATTAACATTAATTAGCCCTAACATAACCCAATTAAGCCTAATTAGCCTTAATTAGGACTAATCAGCACTACTCGGCACAATTAAACCCTAATTAGGACTAAATAACTCTAATTAGTCCTAATCAACCCTAGTCAGCTATAATTATCCGAAACTATCCCTCATTAACATTAATTAGCCCTAACATAACCCAATTAAGCCTAATTAGCCCTAATTAGGACTAATCATCACTACTCGGCACAATTAAACCCTAATTAGTCATAATCAACCCTAATTAGCTATAATTATCCGAAACTAGCCCTCATTAACATTAATTAGCCCTAACATAACCCAATTAAGCCTAATTAGCCCTAATTAGGACTAATCAGCACTACTCGGCACAATTAAACCCTAATTAGGACTAAATAACTCTAATTAGTCCTAATCAACCCTAGTCAGCTATAATTATCCGAAACTATCCCTCATTAACATTAATTAGCCCTAACATAACCCAATTAAGCCCAATTAGCCCTAATTAGGACTAATCATCACTACTCGGCACAATTAAACCCTAATTAGGACTAAATAACCCTAATTAGTCCTAATCAACCCTAATTAATACTCGTAATTAACCCTAATAACTCAGTTAGCCCTAATTAGCCCTTGTACATCCCATAATTACTCCATGTTGCCCAGAGATGGTTCAATTACTCGTTGTTTACAAACCCTGCCTTCTTTATATTAATTGTTGTTTTGAGAAGTCCATTGGCAACGAGATGGTTCAACTCGTTGCCAACGAGTTCTATTTAATGTGGAATTGGTAACATATGCAACGATCATTCTGCAGTTTTGATATTTCGGAAAGATTCTTGCATATCTTATCAATTTCTGAACACATGCATGCATAGAAACCCTTAGTTCCCGTTCAAAGGTACTCATTACAAAGTAATGCCTTGTAATGAGCCTTTGGATGTCCAGTTTGGACAGTTTGGAAAAGCTAATTGTTTATAAAACAGTATTTTGACTCATGCTTTATGTTCTATGTCGTGGATATTTGGTACACGTTCTCGTGTGTTTCTCCGGGTGCATACAGATCTGGTGTTCTAACATCCGTCAAACCTTCCTGAGCAAGGTTAGATGAATGTTAGAACACCTAATCGATGTGGTGTACTTGGAGAAATGCGGGGAGGTGCTGCCGAATTTTCCACAGACATCGGACTAAGCATGAGTTATTCACTGTTTTATAAACATGTGCTTTTCTGAATGGGATAGGACCACTACCTGTTCAAGAGTGGAGGGGAAATATGTAGACATGTTGTAACATTCATGCATTGATATTTACATCGGCAATGCCTAATCACTGGTCATTATTGAAGGTGGTATACAGTACGATAATTCAGTCGTCATGTCAGTCGATCGAAGTTGGATGAAAAGGAAGAATGCTGAAGATTTTGAGTGTCGCGTTGACGAATTTCTCGACTTCGCTTATGCGCATCCTGCACATGTTGACCTTGATAAGATAAGGTGTCCGTGCGGTAGATGTGAGTTGTTGCACTGGAGAAAAAGAATTGAAGTAAAATGGCATCTTCGTCGGTACGGTTTTATGGGTGGATACACAAGGTGGACGCAGCACGGGGAAACGATAGTATTGTCGTCCAACCTGGCTAGTCAAACTGAAGTTAGGGAGGAGGCACGATATGATTTCCGAGATATGATTATGGATGCTGGGCATGCTAATGTTGACTGGGGTAACGACAGTCCACAACCGCCGAACGAGGGGGCTCATCAGTTTTATGAGTTGTTGAGAGCTGCGGAAGAGCCGCTGTGGGATGGAGCTCCGAAACACACACGGCTGTCTGCGGTTAGTAGGTTATTACAGTTGAAATCAGACCACGGGCTGAGTGAGAAAGGTTTTAACGAGTTTGTTACCTTCATCAAAGAAATACTGCCCGAAAGTGAAAAGCTACCGCCGTCGTACTATGACGCGAAGAAGATGATGAGGAAACTTGGGTTGAGCTATGACCGGATAGATGCGTGCAATAACGATTGTGTATTATTCTGGAAAGAGAATAAGGATTTGTCATTATGTCCAGTATGTGATCATTCGAGGTACAAACCGGACAAAGGGAAGAAGAAAAACATTGCATGGAAGATATTGCGATATTTCCCGGTCACACCACGGCTTCAGAGAATGTACTACTCCTCCAGTACGGCTGAACATATGAGGGCTCACCGTGAGACTCGCAGCAACGATGCCGATGTGCTGACACACCCAGCTGATGGAGAGGCGTGGAAGGAGTTTGACCGCAGGCATCCAGTCTTTGCTCAGGAAGTTCGGAATGTTAGACTTGGTCTGGCAACCGATGGGTTCAACCCTTTCGGTCAGTCTACCACGCCTTACTCCTGTTGGCCTGTTATTATTGTCCCTTACAACCTTCCACCAGGCATGTGCATGAAGAAGCCGTATATGTTCTTGTCGTTGCTTATTCCGGGGCCGAAGAGTCCCGGTAAGGACATAGATGTGTATTTAAGGCCGTTGATTGATGAGTTAAAACAATTATGGAATCATGGAGTCGAAACATATGATGCATCCCTTAAACAAAATTTTCAGATGAGGGCTGCTTTGATGTGGACTATACATGATTTCCCCGCATTGGGAATGACGTGTGGCTGGAGCACACATGGGAAGCTAGCATGCCCTGCTTGTATGGGCGTGAACCCCGGTCATACGTTAAAGCACGGCGGAAAGGCCTCGTGGTTCGGATGTCACCGTAAGCTTTTGCCACCGGGCCATCAGTTTCGTAGGCAGAAGGATAAATTTGACGGGACAATCGAGCGTGAGGTTGTCACACTGGACTACCCATCTGGTGAAGAAGTACTCTCACACCTGGAGGCACTTGATACTGACATACCACACGGTAAGGGTGTGCCGGATCAGAAGATTGCAGGGTTCGGGAAAGAGCACAACTGGAGAAAATTTTGTATCTTCTGGGAGTTAGCCTACTGGAGGACGCTCGTTATCCGAAACAACATGGATGTGATGCATATTGAGAAGAACGTTTTTGATAATGTGTTCAACACAGTGATGAATGTCAAGGGCAAATCGAAAGATCACCTTAAAGCGAGAAGGGATCTACAACAGTTGGGTGTACGCCGTGAATTGCATCCTCGGACAGTCAGTGGGAGGACCATACTTCCGAAAGCACCTTACTGTCTAGACAAGAAACAAGTGGAGAAGGTCTGTCAGTGGGTTAAGAATTTGAAGCTTCCGGATGGGTTTGCGTCCAACATATCTCGTTGTTGCAATGTATCGGAATGCAAGTTCCAAGGGATGAAGAGTCACGACTGCCACGTATTCATGGAGAGATTCATTCCTATTGCCTTCCGGGGACTGTTGCCACGGGTTGTTTGCGAGACTTTGACTGAATTATCTCATTTCTTTCGAGATATATGCTCTTCTACGATCCGGGTGAGTAACATGGAAGTGCTTGAGAAGAACATTGTGGTGACGATTTGCAAGCTGGAGAAAATCTTCCCACCTTCGTTCTTTGATTCAATGGAGCATCTGCCTGTTCACTTGGCATATGAAGCTAAGATGGGTGGACCCGTGCAATATCGGTGGATGTATCCCTTCGAGAGGTAATCCTTAAATTGTTACAGTTGTTCGTTTACACTTAATGCGACATCTGTTATCATTGATATTTCACCTAACTCGATTCGTTAAACTTCTAGGTTCATGTTCCATTTAAAGAAAAAAGACTCAATTGCGGAGGCTTACGTAATGGAAGAACTTGTAAACTTTTGTAGTCAATATTTCGGGCCTGATGTTGGTACAAGGTTAAATCAACTAGGCCGAAATGATCCCGGAGCAAGCACAAATTTGGAAGGGCAATTGTCAATATTCAAGCAGTCAGGTAGTCCGTTCGGCCGAACGTATACTCGATGGCTAACGGATGAAGAGTACAGTGCTGCAACAATATATGCCCTTCTAAATTGCGATGAAGTTTCGGCATTCGTTGAGTAAGTTAAAGTCTTAATTCACTTACATTGCTGTACATAATTGAAAGTGTGTGTTAAGCGAGTTAAATGCATATTGGTTTGCAGTGAGTTCGATGCGGAATCTTTAATCACTGATCCCGCTGGACTTGAATCTCATCGGAAATCACAATTTGTACAGTGGTTCAAAATCCGTGTAAGATTATTTAACGAAATTATATTATGTGTTATATACAGTTCTGTGGCCAATTAGTATACTGATTTATCCTTAATTTTTACCGTCATCTACAATAGGTTCAGTCAATGGATAGACCAGTGGCCTCCTGCTTGAAATTACTAGCCGAAGGCCCTAACAAACAAACATCCTGTTACGGAGGCTATATCATCAACGGGTTTAGGTTTAACGTAAAAGATGATGACCGAACAAAACAAACCCAAAACAGTGGAGTCTTGGTCAACGGCGACTGTTATGCCGAGAATTGCATGGATTTTTACGGAGAGCTAGATGAGATTGTTGAGCTAACATATCTGGGTTCCCAAAACCGCCTGGTAATGTTCAAGTGTACGTGGTTCGATGTCACATGCAGTAGAGGAATCCGTGTTAGCTCTCAAGGGATTGTAGATGTCAATGTCAAGTCAAGACTTGCATCAGACGAGCCCTTTGTGTTTGCTAGTCAAGCTGTACAAGTCTTTTACGCGGAGGACGTCGCCAATCCCAAATCTCATTGGTATACAACTATCAAGTCCAAGAAATTGCCCGTGACATATGACAGTGAGCTAGACTCCTTTCAAGCCGACCAACCACGTGTCTTGTTCCCTGTTGAGGTCAACAACGAGGAGGACGATCTTCCTCTTCCAACAACACTTCTTGTGGGAGAAGAAGTCGTAGATGATGACGCGGAAGATGTTGAAAGTGTTGGAGATGATGTGACCGAGTCTACTGATGAAGAGGATGAATTAGAAGATGAAGAGGACGACGAGTCCCACGAAGAAGAGGGCGACGAGGAAAGTGATGAAGATGATTCGCAAACTGAAAATGATTGACTTGTAATGTTGTAACATCACGGGAAAAATGTAGTAACATTTTAGAACTTGGTGTTTATTGATGTGTTTTTGCACATCCGTTCATATATATATATATATATATATAGTGCCGATGATGATTTATGCCTAAATTATTGTTTTTCACGTGTTAATGTCTTTGTATATAATCTATATGAAGTCAGATATGGATAGGATACGGGCTATTCGTGGCCGGGCTGGACGCCGAGCTGCTTCCTCCCCGGTTAGTCCCACCTCGTCATTGCCTACTGATGACGAGGCACAGAGTGATCGCGGACAGCCATCGGGGGCCCAGCCCCAGCCGTCGCCGTCACCGTCGCCCCAGCCCAGCCATTGCCATCGCTGTTGCCCCAGCCCCAGCCGTCGCCCCAGCCCGACGCAGATTCATCCCACAAGCGCGTGCATTCTCCATCTTCCGTGGGTTCTACCTCAGGTATAGTTGATAACGGTGTTTCGTACATTTTCGCTAGCCTTATATTTGAACTGTATTAATGTCTGTGTTTTGTAGGATCTCGACGAGGCCGTGGTCCGACACGCGGGGTACGCATCGACCCCCAGCGTAAACAGAGAGTTACGCTCACGCAGGAGGGCCTGTAAGTACTAAAAATATCACCTCATGCCTTATGTTTAAAATTTTGGGGTGTTAATTTATATTTGAACTGTATTAATTAATTTAATTACTTCTTTGGCAGGATCCTGGAGAATATGGCGAGGACGAAGATCGGCGTTCTTGTGAAGGGCCGATTCTTCGAGCCACGCCTGTACTGGAAGGACTGGGATGCCGCTGCGAGGGAGGCCCTATGGGAGGAGTGGCTGGTACGGTGAAGTATTTTTTTCAGCGTTAGTAAATGTTAAATTACAGTTTGTTTTATGTTGTTAATTTGTGTTATTGAATGCCTTACAGGAGGGGTTCACGTTTGACACGCCTCAGCAGCAGGTACTGGGGCAGCAGGCTTTCTTTGCCTACATCGGCAAGAATTACCGCCGATGGCTCCACGATGCACGGGACCGGGCGAAGAAGGCGCTGCCCGCGGGTGCCCCGATGACGGACATGACGAGATATCCCCCACATTGGATATCTCACCGTGTATGGGGGGAGATGATAGATCGGTGGGCTGCGGATCCAGGTTGGGACGCCAAGAGTAAGAGCGGGGCTGAGAACAGACAGAACAGAGATCCGACGCACACGGGGGGGTCGGTGCCACACGACATCGTCCGACACATGAACGCGGTCGAGCACCCGGATCTGGAGGAGGATGAGGTCATAGCTCTGACCTATACTCAGACGCACGTGCGGAAGAAGGACAAGGACGAGACGCACCGGGCGGGCGACTATATTTCAGATATTGCCCGGCGGATCGATGTGAGTCAATTTATTTAAGTTAATGTTTTTTCTTTCTATCCTCAATGTCTGTTTCGTTAATTAATGCCCTAACATATCGTTAAACCACTATTTTTGCAGGCCTCGTATGAACAGCTAAGGGGGTCCGAGCAGCAGTCCGGACAGCCATCAGCGTCCACTAGTACGGCTGCGAGTACTGGGGGGTTGAAGCGATGGCTGGATACGCCGGAGGTCGTGAATCGGCCGAAAGGCCGCATACGCGGCCTGCCTAGCACGACTGCTCGTGCCGTGATAGGAGCGTCCTCACCCCCTGCTGCCCCTCCACAGACACCGGCTCCTCGGCCTCAGTTGGACGACGAGGAGATCCAGCGCATTGCTACAGTGGTGTGCCGGATGATCTGGGAGCAAGGCACTGCAGGCCGCCCCGGCCCCGGATCAGCAGGATCCAGATCCGGGACTCGGGAACCCCTGATGAGCCCCTTCCCGTGCCCGTTCCTAGCTTCCCCCCCCCCCGCCCCCCGCACCCGGCTTGTACTCTTCTCCCATCTCCTAACCGGCTATATCCGGTTCCCGGCTTGTTCATATATGAGTTTTTTTTTTATAATAAATATTTTTTATAATTGATTATATATATTTCTTTCTGTATTGATTATTGCGCGTTGTTGTTGAGAATTGAAAATTGTATTACAGGTCTGGGTAATTGAAAAATAAAAAACAATTCCAAAAAAAAATTGACTTTTGGCGACGGATTAATTCTGTCGCTAAAGTATTCCTACAATCAGTTATTTAGCGACGGAATATTCCGTCGCTAAATAAGTTTTTTAGCGACGGAATATTCCGTCGCGAAAATATCAAATCCGTCGCTAATTTGACAAAAAGAAAATAAATTAAAATTCTAAAAATATAATTCGCGACGGAATATCCGTCGCTAATGAAAAATAAATACGTCGGTAAAAATGACATATTTAGCGACGGATTTAAAAATTCCATCGCTAAACTATTAGTGACGGGCTTTTATACGAGGGATATTTAGCGACGGTAAATCCGTCGCTAATTCTTTTAGCGAAGGATTTTGGGCTTTTAGTGACGGATTTCCCCGTCGCTAAAAGCCTGTTTTCTTGTAGTGCCAAAATAGAAGTCGTGATTGCCATCAAAGTTTTTTTTTTAAATAAAATATTAATCCACCATATCACTGGTAACACCAGGTATAGACAGAGCATCTAAATCCATAAAAAGAAAAGTCTCTATAAGACCGCAATTAAAGAGAGTTCATTCTTTTAATAATCCCATTCAGAAGAAAATTTCAACATAACGGTTCAAACAATTACACAAACCCAATTCAATCAAATTACCAACATCCGGGTAAAGTTCTCAAATATAAAACTATAAAGCTCAATTAATTATAAACAACTCTCAGACTCAAATGCTGCCAGAATGACACGCTTAACTTCAAGCTGACGGGATACTAGATCACTAAGCAATTTCCTCATCATGTGAGACTTGCACTCTATAGAATCCAAACGATCTAAACGTTGAGTTCTAATTTCCATTTTCATCACCTCCCGAGCCTCATACTAGCATGTAGATGTTCAAAATCTACGCATATACAAAGCCACAATTAGAAACATCTCAATAATATGTTAATGACATTTCACTAACTATTGAGGTTAACTAGTAACTAAAGTTACTACGTTATTGGCACACTCTCAGCCTAATGCATTACCATCCTATTGCCAACATCAAACTCTAGAGTCATATACTCTATGGCCATAAATATCTCAATCCTTAAAAAACGTGATTACTCAACACAGAATCAAACTCAATTTTCCTATACGTTTTCTATTGACTACCAAGACCATAACTAAATGTTTAAGGTTTAACTAAAATTGTAAATGTTATGTCTATGAGGTTCACTAATTAAAACCGTGTGATCAGTTGAAGGGAAATATATTGCCCATCTCAATTTATTAAATTGTCCCCAAAATTGATACAATCAAATAACCTTCGTAGCATACCGCTTTGACTTAGCCAATATAGATTGCAAATTCTAAAAGCATCTAGTGTCACACCAAACTACTTAAACCGTAACCATTATACTTTTGCTGAGCACTAGGATATCGAACCACTATTACCGAATCCATCACACTGAAAGTATCACCTTATAGGACCCAACAATCTAATCAGACACACACATGTATCACACATCCATTTGCAATCATAACCTTTACCGTTCATAGCTTCTATTTGATAGAGCTACTCAAAGAAACCCAAAAGATTACAATCTCGTCCTTCAAACATCTTTTTTGGTTAATACTTAAGATCCAAGAATTCTTAGGTACGTAACATGTCTACTATTCGCAAATGCTACACCCTCAAATAAGTCTTCAGACCTAATACAAGTTTTCAATGTCCATTCTCAGTCACAGATTATCTTAGGCTCATTAGTCTACAGAATCTCATACCTAAGCTCTGATATCAACTGTAACACCCCGGAATTTCTAGAGCGATAACCGATCAATCGATCAACTCCTCAATTATTCAATACCTCTAAAGGTAACCCAATGCTATCAATATCAGAGCTCTACAATAACTCAAATATTTTGGCAACCTTTCTCAACACAAGACGAATTCAAAGTACTGATTTATTAAATTATACACTAGTTCCCTCGCAGGGGCTTAAAGTACAATTAATGAAAATGCTAACTTATTCCACAATCAAGCTCATTGGTTCCGAACTCATACTGACGATTATTTCCTACATAAGGGAATATAAAAAGGGAATGAGCTTTCGAGAGCTCAGTAAGGTCGCTCAAAATCCATAAAAGGGAATGGGAATACAAAAATTATCAGATTTACTTCAGACGATATGGAAGAGATTCAACTCAATCCCTTGAACCAAACCAGATACAATTAGCAATAATTCCAATTACAATGAAACGATGCAGATGATATTGAACATGAGTAAATTTGCAAAGCCACACAGGCAGTGTAGGGAAACACTTAACGAAGCCACACAGGTAGTGTAGGGTAATCACATAGCAAAGCCACAAAGGTGATGCTCAATAACACTTTGGTTATAGATGCATATGAACACTAGCTAAACCCTTAAGGTACTAGTATCTCCCGACAATAACATACCATCCTTATATCACCCCCAATACAGACCATCCTTATAACTCCTCAATACACTAACTCATGTCAATATGCAGAATGCAATAATCGATGATGCAATTGTAGGTCCCTAAATACACCTAGAGGGGGGGGGGGTGAATAAGTGTTTTACAACTTTGAGTATAAATTAAAAATGAGATTACAAAGTAATGATAGATATAACAGTAATAAATTTAACACAGAGATTTATACTGGTTCGGTCCCACCAGCATATGTCCAGTCCTCGAGCACTCCACACAAGGGAGATCTAATCGAGTCTTTAACTAAACCAGCTAGCTTTGTGTGCTAGCTCAAACCTCAGTACAATTTCCAAAACCCTTCCAAGGTTTCCAACAGTTTACAAAGAAAAAGGATTTACAATTTGAATACAACAAACAAGCTCCTCCTTGAGCAGATGTTACAATGAAAACTTAAGACTAAGCCTTCTTAGGTGGGAAGATCTATATTCTTTCAAGAGCCAAACCAAGAAGCTTACAATGAACTATCTCAAAGGTAAACTCACTCAATAGAGAATAGATGAGAATAAGAGATCAAAATGAGAGAGTTTTTAAGAGTGTATGAAAGATTCGCAAAAGAGAGGTATTAAATGCTCTCAAGGACCCCTTTTTATACAACCAACGGAAGTGAACCGTTAGGAAGGGAAAGCCCAAAAAGAAGGATTCGACTAAAACAAGAGATTGAGTCGACTAAAAGTTTTGCTTCGACTAAAAGTTTTGCTTCGACTAAAATATTTTGGCTTCGACTAAAAGTTTTGCTTCGACTAAAAGTTTTGCTCCGACTAAAACATTTGGCTTCGACTAAAACATTTAGCTTCGACTAAAAGTTTTGACTTCGACTAAAACATTTGGCTTCGACTAAAACATTTAGCTTCGACTAAAACATTTTGGCTTCGACTAAAAGTTTTTGCTTCGACTAAAAGTTTTGGCTTCGACTAAAACATTTGACTTCGACTAAAACATTTTGGCTTCGACTGAAACATTTGCCTTTGACTAAAACATTTTGGCTTCGACTAAAAGTTCATTTTAAGACTGGAAAGAGAGAACTGCCCAATTTAGTCGACTAAAAGCTATTTGCCTTCGACTAAAAGAAACATTTTTGGTTCTTTACTAGAATTTCAGTCAGATCTTTTAAGAAAGACTTAGAAATGCTAACAAGGAAAAATAGACTTTAGGTTCTTGCATCTTCAATGTAGTCCAAGTCTTTAAATCCCGAGTCCAAGTCCAAGTTCAAGCTTTGTCCATGTCAAGATCTTGTCTTTGTTTGATTAAGATAAATTCTGAAATATTTTTCTTAATAAAGTTGTCAGATTAATGTTAGAGATATTAAGTCTGGAATCATCAAAATCAACAAGTCAACAAGCTCCCCCTTTTTTATTATGACAATATTAGTTCTAACATTATAAAGACATACTCCCACTTAATTAGTTAACATTCACACAAGGAGATAACTAAAATAGTATCTTTTAATATTCAACAAAAGAATTAATAAATATGCATACAAAGAATGATCAATTAATACTCGTTCTCCCCCTTTGTCAAATCAAAAAGAGGAGCAGCCAGTGCAACAATCAAATGAATAAATAAATAAATAAATCTAAGGCTGACGGCGGCGAGCACCCTTGGCAGAGGATGAGAGATCATTGGGCGGCGGAGCAAATCGACGAACACCTTACGCATAAGAGGAGGGATCAGCAGGCGGCGGAGCGGTTGTGGGGACTTCAATGACTTCGACAACACGAGGAGAGCGTGGAGGTGGAGGGTTGTATGGGACATGCGGGTTAAACAACTAGTGTGTCGAGAAGGAAAGATATACGGACGAGTCACCCTAAAGCCATGGGCCTGATCCAAGATCTGATGGGCCAGATAGCGGTTTTGTTCGGTCAGAATGCTCGTGGTGAGATAGGCCTGGTGACGATGAGCCTGAAGGGCAGCTTCCTGCTGGCGGTGAAGATCATGCTGCATCCGAGTCAAACTTTCCAGGAGTGGAGTACGATTTAGAGGGAGAGAGGAAAGGTTAGCAGTAAGATCATTGAGAAGGTTATGAAAGTTGATTTGTTTCGAGAGAAGATGGGCGGAGGAGTGTTGAACTGACTGCTGAAGGGCAGTAAGCTCATGAAGGAGAATAGCGTGGTTAGCTGCAAGAGAAGCAGCAAGGGTGGTTTGCGATTCAAGTATTAACTAAATCGAAGTAGAGAGACGAGAAAGAGTTTCAGAGAGGTCGGAGGTATCGGAAGAGAGGAACTCGTCAAAATTAAGATTTGAGAAGTCGTAAAGCAGACTGAAGAAAGGATCAGCAGGGTGAGGAGGGGTGGGTAGATGTGGGACCGAGGAGGAAGGGTTAGAAGGAGGGAAGGGGATAGAGCTAGATGGGTCAGTAGGTAAGGGAACTGTAGAAGCAGGGGAAGGAACATGAGGAGAAGCAGGAGAGGGGCAGGAGCAGGCGCTGTAACAGAAAGGGAAGCGGGAGCCGGTAACAGTGATGCGCTCAAGAATGACAGTGTCGGAGGTGAGATCAGAGTGAATGGCAAAACCAGCACGACGAAGAGAAGTTTCGTCCAGGATATGGTGACTCGGAAGAAAGATACATTCCGAGTTAGAGGTAGGAAGAGAGACATGAAAATATTAAAAAACACGGGTTAACAGGAGTACAAAAGGAAGATTAGCAGATGATTTGGTTTTTCAGGCATTCATTACGAGCATGATAATGCCCGCAATGTTTAAAGAAGAACCCCGAATGAAGTGGGTGAGAAGAATGATGTCTAAATATGAAAAAGTAGCAAATGAGTCAGAATGGGCCGAGAGATTATAACAAAGAATAAGATGGAGGACACGATGAAGAGGAGAAAGGTCACCTAGACTAGGTTTGCGGGGTCGAGAAATGGACTGGTTGCCTAAAAGAGTTTGTGTTTGTTGGAGGGGAGTAAAGGAACTGGTGGTACACCACGTGTTTCCAGGGAAAACAATGGTAGAGGATTGATTGGTAAAACCGAGTATGTGGGCTAAGGTGGTGGCATCGAGACGGATGTGGACCCCATTCACATAAGTGTTCAAAAAGGTGGATGATTGAGTAGTAAAATGCATGTTAGAGTAGAACATGCGGACAAGAGCAGGGTAATAATTGGAAGGGGGAGAGAGAATGGAGGGACAACCCATTCACTCAAAAAGGCCTGTAAGACCAAGTGGAGTCATTAGATTGACATCATTTGGACGACCAGGGACGACCTCCCGATTAACGAAATTGGTATAGTAGGTGATTTGGTCGTAGGCAGACTCAAAGAAATGAGGAATGTGAAGTATATCGGTAGGAGAAATATAGGGGCAGGTTGGTGGATGAGCAGATTAAGAAGAGGAAACAAGTGGAGGAGGAGGAGGAACAACAGTACCTGAAGATGATGGAGTAGCAGACGACTGAGGGACAGGTACAGAGGACGATGAACGTGGAACAACAGTTGGTGTTTGACGAGTGTGGTGGTGGGTGGATGGCGGTGGTGGAGCAGCAGTAGCAGCATGTAGAGCAACAGTACGTCAGATTCATCGTCAGAGTCAATGACAAGACGACGGCGACTACGAGGGCGTGGGTTGGAGTCCATATGGGTCCTTGAGTGAAAGGTGGACTAGAGAGAGAAAAGACTAAGAGTCTGTGAAAACGAAGGACAAACAGTGAAAAAGGGAACAGTAAAAAGTGAAAGTGAAAAAAAGGGGGCTACATATAAAGGCAACAAACTTTTAGTCGACTGAAAATGTTATAGTCGACTGAAAGTGGACTTTTCAGTCGACTAAATCCAATAGGTTGTGAAAAGTGAAAGAGAACTTTTAGTCGACTTAAAATCTTTTAGTCGACTAAAAGTGGTCAGAGACCAAGGAGAGTAAGAAAATGTCAGTCGACTGAAAGTCTTTAGATCATTGAAAATTAGACTTTTCAGTTCGACTAAAATCATCAGAAGCAAAAATGACTTTTGAGGCATAAGAAAAATGATTTTTCAAGCGACGAAGGAACAAGACTGAACAATCAAAGAGAAAGATTTCGGTTAATTTTTTTTTAGCTAAGATCACACATTCCTAAACGACGACGAAGAGAACAAAAGGAGGATTCAACTAAGGGTTTTGTAAAGATATCTGCGAGCTGATCTTCAGAGCCAACTTTCTTGAGTTCTATTAACCCTTTTCTGAACATTGTCTCGAAGAAAGTGGCGACGAATATCGATCTGCTTAGTGCGCGAGTGTTGGACATGATTTTTACTAATTTCAATAGCACTGCTACTCTCGCACATAATGGGAATACGGTCTATTGAGACACCAAAATCTCATAAAGTTTGACGCATCCACAGTGAAACCAAAAAGATAACCCTAGAGAGGGTGAATAGGGTTTTAAGACTACTTTAAAAAATAACAAGTAAATACTTCAAACTTAGAGAGGATAAGAATAACACTTGAAAAGCTATTGCACACCTTTTACACATTGCGGTTGGTGCAACAAGAAAGGGTATACGAATAATCATTGTCCTTGTAGAATTTTTTTTGTTAGAGGTAGAAAGAAAATGTGGATTGTGAAAGGTCAAGAATACAAATGCAAGACTAACACCCAAGGACCCAAGAAAATTTGGGTACCAAAAGTCACTACTTGATTTGTGTTTATAGGTATGTCTCAAAGCAAATTTTAGTAGCAAGAAGTGGATTCTTGATAGTGGATGCTCAAGACATATGACCGGCAACATATCTCTTTTCATCTCGATTGATCTTAAAGAAGGAGGAAATGTGACCTTTGGTGACAATTCTCAAGGAAAAATCAAAGGTAAATGAACTATTGGTAAGGAACCACATTCAATTGAGAATGTGTTATATGTTGAGGGATTGAAGCATAACTTGCTAAGTATTAGTCAATTTAGTGATAAAGGTTTTAAAGTTATCTTTGAGGCTTCTCATTGCACTATACTATCCTTGAAGAACAATGAAACTATTTTGGTAGGTAGTAGAGATAATAATGTTTACTCCATTCAATTAAATGATTTAGCTAACCAAGATGTCAAGTGTCTTGGTGCTATTAGTGAAACATCTTGGCTTTGGCATCGAAGACTTGGTCACATGCACATGGACCATTTGAAGGATATTTCAAGCAAAGAACTTGTGAGGGGTCTCCCGAAGATCAAGTTTGAGAAAGATAAAGTATGTGATGCTTGTCAAATGGGTAAGCAAAAGAAAGTTTCTCATAAACCGAAGAAAATGGTATCTACTTCTAGACCCTTGCAATTACTTCACATGGATTTGTTTGGACCAATCCCTTCTACTAGTCTTGGTGATAAATCATATTGTTTTGTTATTGTTGATGACTATTCTCGCTATACTTGGACTTTCTTTTTGGCTACCAAAGATGAATCTCTAAATGTGTTCACTTCATTTGCAAAACGTGTTCAAAATCAAAAAGGTTATTTGATAACCAACATTCAAAGTGATCATGGTAGAGAATTTGAAAATTAAAAAATAGGAGCCTTGTGTGATGACTTTGGGATATCTCAAGGGGGAAACGCGAAGAAATCAATGATGCCTCAAACTTGGACAACTCTCAAGCCTTACCAAAAGATTGGACTTACAAAAAGGATCATCCAAGTGATCAAATCTTAGGTAATCCTTCGAGTGGGGTAAGAACTTGACGCTCTTTTCAACAACATGTTAATATAGCGTTTCTTTCCCAAATTGAACCTAAGAACTTCTCTGAAGCTCTACATCATGAATCTTGGATGCTTGCTATGCAAGAAGAGCTAGTTCAATTTGAAAGAAATCGAGTTTGGACCCTTCTACCTAAACCTCAAAACTTTAGGATCATAGGCACAAAATGGATTTTCAGAAACAAACTTGATGAATCCGGAGTCGTGGTTAGAAATAAGGCTAGATTAGTGGCCCAAGGTTATAACCAAGAGGAAGGAATTGATTTTGATGAGACTTATGCACCGATAGCTAGACTTGAATCTATTAGAATGCTATTAGCTTTTGCTTGCTATAGAGATTTTAAACTCTTTCAAATGGATGTCAAGAGTGCTTTTCTAAATGGTTTTATTTCGAAGGAGGTCTATGTGGCTCAACCTCCCGGCTTTGAACATGAAAAATTTCCAAACCATGTTTTCAAGCTTAGTAAAGCTCTTTATGGTTTAAAACAAGCTCCTAGAGCCTGGTATGAAAGGCTAAGTAGTTTTCTTTTAGAAAATGGTTTTTCAAGAGGAAAACTTGACACGACTCTTTTTATAAAATCTATGGGCAAGGACTTATTGTTGGTGCAATTTTATGTTGATGACATTATATTTGGTGCTACTAATGGATCCTTTTGCAAATAGTTTGCTTCTTGTATGAGTAAGGAGTTTGAAATGAGCATGATGAGAGAACTCACCTTCTTCCTTGGATTGCAAATCAAACAAAGCAAGGATGGAATCTTCATGAACCAAGCCAAATACACCAAAGAGCTACTCAAGAGGGAAGCATCAAATGCTTTTGACACTCCAAGGAGCTCTTCATTAAAGCTTGATAAAGATGAAAAGGGTAAGGATGTTGATATTAAGCGCTATCGAGGTATGATCGGATCACTCCTTTACCTTACCGCAAGTAGACCCGATATAATGTTTAGTGTTTGTTAATGTGCTAGATTTCAAGTTTGTCCTAAGGAATCTCATTTGGTTGCCATCAAGAGAATCCTTAGATATCTTAAGGGCACTCACGATTTAGGGTTATGGTTTCCTAGAAACACATCCTTTTTTGACCTAATTGGTTACTCCGACGCCGACTATGCTGGTTGTAAAACCGAGCGGAAAAGTACTAGTGGAGGTTGCCAATTCCTAGGTCACTCTCTTGTTTCTTAGAGTTCCAAAAAGCAAAACTCGGTTGCACTCTCTACCACCGAAGCCGAATATATGGCGGTTGGTGCTTGTTGTGCACAAATTGTTTGGATGAAACAAAGCCTTTTGGATTTTGAACTCAAGTATGATCACATACCTATCTGATGCGATAACACTAGTGCCATTGACTTGAGCAAAAATTCCATCCAACATTCACGCACTAACCACATAGAAATCAAACACCATTTTATCCGTGATCATGTGCAAAAAGGTGATATTGTTCTAAATTTCGTGGACACAAATCACCAATTAACGGATATCTTCACTAAACCTTTAGATTCGAAGAGGTTTACCGCTCTTAGAAGAGAACTTGGCATGTCTTCACCTATGTGACTAAATGTTATATCTCTTGTGCATAATCATGCAAGTTGCACTTCTCATGCTTGAACATTATTTATAATGCTTATAGCATGCTTTGGTTGATTTTTCTCTTTCCAAACATTGTTGATTTTGTTGATATTTATTTATTTTAAAATAATTTGCCCACACTTCTATTGCAATATACATATGCATAATCTTTTTCAAGACTGATTGATTTTTTGCATTGAAGTCGACTGCATTAGGCAATACAGTCGATTGCATTGGTAAATACAGTCGACTGCATTTGGAAATACAGTCGACTGCGTTACGGGGAAAGGGGTTAAATCGAGCCCAAATTTCTTCTCTCTCTCTCTCTTCGAACCGAATCCTTTTCTCTCATACGGCCTCAATTCTCGTGAATTCAGCTTGAAATTGGTATGTATTTCTTCCCAAATCTTGTTATATTACATCTTTTATGCACTTTCTTTGATCGTATTAACCTACATTGTTCAAAATCTGTTGAAATTCGAATTGCTCTCTATCGTAAAATTTCTTCAGATCTACTTCAATTAAGCATGCTACTATATGATTTAACGCTTGATTCATGTTTAGGGATGCTTATTGCATGATCCCACATAGTTTAATTACATGTATTCATGCAAAATTCGATTTTCCCCATTTTTTCATAAACTAGGGTTTTCATTTGTAAAAATTTCTTCACATTGATTATGCAATTACATGTTTAATCACTTGATTCATGCTTAGTTATGTCTATTGCTCGATTATACATGGTTAATTACATTCGATTTATCCAAAATTAATTTTTTCCCCAAATTGCATGAACTAGGGTTTATCTTCTTCTAAAAAAAACACATTTTTTTAATGTTTTCCACTTTATTTGCATCTTCATTTATCTTACACTTATTATTTCTCTGTTTAGACTGTTTCAAGAATGGCAAGAAAGAAAGAAATGTGCACGTACCAGTTTGTCATCATGCAAGTTTAAGCACTAGAACAAGAGAACATTTATTGTGAGCTTACATTTGAGAGATTTACACTTTCATAAGTCATCATACACTCATCTCTCTTGTTCTAGTGCTTAAACTTGTACTCATCTACTTCTTGGTCACAATAGCTTCCAGCTGCAACATATTCTGCTTCAGCTGTGGAGAGAGTGACATATGTCTGTTTCTTACTGTGCGACGACACTAAAGCATCGCCGAGGAACTAGCAAGTGCCACTAGTACTCTTTCAATCAACAAGACATCCCGCATAATCAGAATCAGAAAAACCTACCAGATCGAGCGAGGAACTACGTGGATACCAAAGACCTAAGTTTAAAGTGCCAGAGAGATATTTAAAAATACGTTTAACGGCAGAGAGATGAGATTCTTTGCGACATGCTTGAAAACGAGCACAAATACATACACTAAACATTATGTCAGGTTTAGAAGCAGTAAGATAAATTAAACTACCAATCATACCACGATAAAGTTTGTTATCTACATCTTTACCATTTTCATCTTTGACAATTAACGCTGGGAGAAATAGGGGTACCTCTGGGTTTAGCATTATCCAAGCCAAACCTTTTCAAGAGCTCCTGTGTGTACTTAGATTGACTTATAAAGATTCTTTCTTTTGACTGCTTGATTTGAAGTCCAAGGAAGAAGGTAAGTTCTCCCATCATGCTCATCTCAAATTCCCTACGCATATTCTCAGCAAACTCTTGGCATAGATCATTGTTGGTGGCACAAAAAATAATGTCATCAACATATATTTTAACTATTAAAATATGCGAATTACAAATTTTCGTAAACATAGTAGTTTTGACTTTGCCATGAGAGAATCCATGATCAATGAGGAAGCTGCTACGACGATCATACCAAGCTTGAGGAGCTTGTTTAAGACCGTACAAAACCTTTCTCAGCTTAAAGACATGATTGGGGTATTTTTCATTTTCAAAACCGGGAGGTTGTTTAACAAAAACTTCCTCCTGCATTACCCCATTCAAGAAGGCACTTTTCACGTTCATTTGAAAAAGTTTAAAGTTCATATGACATGAAAATGCCAAAAGCATTCAGATAGCTTCAAGTCGAGGAACTGGGGCAAAGGTTTCATCGAAATCAATCCCTTCGACTTGATTGTATCTTTGAGCAACTAATCTAGCCTTGTTATGAACAATATGGTCATCTTCATCAAGTTTGTTTCGAAAAACCCACTTTGTTCCAATGACCTTTTGTTGAACAGGAGTTGGAACTAGTCACCAAACATCACTTCTCTCAAATTGATTGAATTCATCTTGCATGGCAGAGAATCCACTCAGAATCGTTTAGAGTCTCTGAAATATTTTTAGGCTCTATTTGAGAAAGAAAAGTAAAATCCGCACAAAAAAGATTTACTGTAGACCGTGTTGTAACTCCGCGTTCCACATTACCTATGACTTGTTCTAATGGATGACTGGAAGTGTATCTCCAGCTTTTTGGAAGTGGCAGAGTCTCATCACTATTATTGTGAGAAGATGTTGAACACTCCCTCTCAAGTTGAGGAGACGTTAAGTTTGTTGTTCAAGTCCAGGGAGAGTTCTTCACTGTCATCACCTGCATTCTTACTTGGTTTTTCAACGTTAGATTCTTCAAATACTACGTGCATAGATTCTTCAACTGTCATAGTTCTACGGTTATAGATTCTATATGCTCTACTTTTTAATGAATAACCAAGAAATATTCCCTCGTCAGATTTCGCATCGAACTTTCCCAAGTTCTCACGATTGTTCAAAACAAAGCATTTGCAACTGAAAACCTTGAAATAATCGATTTTTGGTTTTTGATTTGAGAACAGTTTGTAAGCAATTTTATCAAGGATCGGTCTAATGAGTACTATGTTCAACACGTAACAGGAAGTACTGACGGCTTCGGCCCAAAAATATTTTGGTAGAGAGTTTTCATGAAGCATGGTTCTGGCCATTTCTTGTAGAGTACGATTCTTTCTCTCTACAACCCATTTTGTTGGGGTGTCCGAGGAGCAGAAAACTCATGTGAAATGCCATTTTGTGTACAAAAAGGAATAAAATCTTTTTCAAATTCACCTCTGTGATCACTTCGAATTTTTACAAGCTTTAACTCCTTCTCATTTTGAAGCTGCTTAACAAGACTGAATTTTTTTCAAACGCTTCATCCTTATGAGTTAGAAAAAGAACCCAGGTGTATTTAGAAAAATCATCAACATTGATGAATGCATAAAATTTTCCACCTAGGCTGACATTTCTCGTAGGACCAAAAAGATCTAAATGAAGAAGTTGAATAGGGCGAGAGGAGAAAACAACATTTTTTTGCTTGAAATGATGTTTTTTACTGTTTACCATATTAACAGGCATCACAAACCTTATCCTTGACAAACTTTAACTTTGGTAAGCCTCGGACAAGCTCTTTCGAGAGAAGTTTCTTGATTAGATCCATGTGAACATGACCTAATCTACGACGCCACAACCAAATATCATTATGTTGAGCAGAAAGACAAATTTCATGAGAAGAGTCAGATGCATCGAAAGATAGAGTATAGATATTACCATCTCTCTTACCAATCAAGGTACCTTCATTTGAGGCATGACTGATTAGGCATTTATCGCCTTCGAACTGAACTTTGTGTCCACTATCGATTAGTTGACTGATACTTATCAAATTGAACTTCAAACCGTCAACCAAGGATACATTATCGATAGATATGGAACCAGTGCCAATTTAACCTTTACTGATGATCTTCCCATTTGAGTTGTCTCCAAAGGTGACAAGTCCTCCATTCTTTTAGGTGATATGTGAGAAAAGAGATCGATCACCTGTCATATGCCTTGAACATCCGCTGTCGAGAATCCATTTGTTGTAATCTACCCTTGCTTTCAAGCATACCTACAACAGATTCTGGTTTTGTTCCTTTACGTACCCACACTTTCTTGGGTCCTGGAAGATTAGATAAACAAGATTTTGGCATCCAAACTTGTTTCATTTTATTCCTTGTGATAGAAGAGAATGACTGATTTTTAACAGCATTAAGAGGACAATTTTAAACTAAGTGTTCTTTCTTGTGACAAACTGCACAGAGTGTGAATGGAGAGTAGGAAGCTAAATTTTTGTTAAAGAAATTTTTATAATCATTTTGCTTCTTTGAAGGATCGTAACCGATTCAACTTTTCTCAAAAACACATCTTTGTCTTCCTAAAAGAATATCCAAGTTCTCTCTTCCTTGGGTAAATTTTGAAAGAGTAAAATTCAGATCTTCAATCTCATTTTCTAAATTTATTTTTTGTGTAGAAATATCTTCCAGTTGAGATTTTAAGGATTCATTTTCAACTGGAACTTTTACTCCTTTGAGAGATTGGATTTCAGAAGACAAAAGAGAATTCTCCTTCTTAGAAGCGTTCAGATTATTTTCTAAAGAAATATTTTCAGAAATATAAAGTTCAATCTTTTCTTGCAACTTTTCCTTTTCGCCTTCTAATTCAACAGTACTTATCAAAGAAAGAGCCTTATTTTTTAAATTAGCATTTTAACTTTTCATAGTTTTCACTGAGTTCGAGAAAAGCTGACTTAAGTTCATTATAATCAGGATTTTCAGAGATTACCTTGGGATTATCATCTTTGGCCATGAAGCAAAGTTGAGCTACATCATCATCTTCGCTAAATTCTTTGTCACTTTCATCAGAGTCATCCCAAGTCAGTAGAGCTTTTCTGGACTTGAACTTATTTTCTTTGAAGTCTCGACTATTGCTGCTTGTGGTCTTGTTCTTGAGTTGCGGACATTATTTTTTGATGTGCCCAGTTCTGCCGTATTCATAGCAGGCATCAGAATTTTCCTTTACATTCCAATCACTGTTATTTCTCTGATGTGATTGGTTTGTAGGATTTCACCTAATCTTCCCATCTCGCTTTCTTGCGAGAAATTTCCTGAACATTCGAGTGATGAGAGCCATTTCAGGATCACAATCGTGGTTGCTCTCTACAGGTTCATGAGAGGTCTTAGCTTTAAGAGCTAAGTTCTTCTTCTTGGAGGTGGTTTCTTCTTCGTCATGAATTTTCATTGTAATTTCATGAGTCATTAGAGAACCCACCTGAAACCAAAAAGATAACCCTAAGGGGGGGGGGGGGTGAATAGGGTTTTAAGACTACTTTAAAAATAACAAGTACAAACTTCAAACACAATATCTCAAGTAAGCAAACTAGCCAATCTCAACACAAATGTAAAACGATAAAGTAAAGAGAGAAGGGTTTAGAGATACTTGACAAGGAGATTTAAATGGTTCGGCTTGATATACCTTCAAGCCTACGTCCACCCCTTCAAGGAAGTCCCTTGAAAGGCCCTAGAATCCACAGGTATGATCTTCCTTACGGGTCAACATCGAACCTCTTACAATCCCTTGATGCTATGCCCACATCAAGAACAAGCTTTGACAAACCCAAAGCTCCAAAGCTTGACAACCCCAAGCTTTGATACAAGAAACTTTAGATGAAAAAATGTGTACAAGATTTCACTCTCAAGAAGTAGATGAGTACAAGTTTAAGTACTAGAACAAAAGAGATGAGTTTATGATGAGTTATGAAAGTGTAATCTCTCAAAATGTAAGCTCATAATAAATGCTCTCTTGAAAAGGATGAGAAATCAATGAAAACCAGGAGACATTGAACAATTGCTTTGATCTTTGAGAATATGAAAGATACGAGAGCTTTGAATGCAATTGATGAATCAAAACAATGTCCTAAATGAGTATTTATAGAGGTGGGAATAAATATGACCGTTTGGGGTAGGTGGAGCGTTAAATGCGCCAAAACGGAAAATGCAGTCGACTGCAATGTCCCATTGCAGTCAACTGTATTCCCAAAGTAGCCGTTGGAAATTCAAATTTCCAACTTGCAGTCGACTGTAATCCAATGCAGTCGACTATAATAGGCTACTGGAAGTATTTCAGTCGACTGTAATACCTCACTGCCCAACTTGCAGTCGATTGCATTCTAATGCAGTCGACTGCATTCCTTAAAATGCAGTTTCTTTGTTTTTAAAGTATGAAAAACTTTTATACATGGAAGGGAAAGCTATGGGCAAGTTCTAGGTATACAGTCATCGTAACGATCATCTCTCTATGTCTAGTTTAGAAAGAAGGAAATAAAAGCATGAAAAATTCAATCGACGAATTCCTTCTTTGATGCGTTCCGTTGAGAGTCTTTGACCGTGTTGCTCGTCTAATTGTCCATTTCCATGAGTATGAGATTGTACCTATTGCTTCATCAACTCAATGCATGTTAGACAACATAAACATCAATGTTGGTTATCATCAAAACCAAATATAATCCTTGGTTAAATAATCGTAGGGTTAACAATCTCCCCTTTTTTTATGATGGCAAACATTGATTCAAATAATATGAGATATATATAAGATAATAAACATAAAGAAACATGACAATCTCAATTATAAACCATAAGGGGGTCATGAGAAGAAGTCATGTCAAAAAGCTCTCCCTATCTAAAGGAATATAGGACTCCCCCTAACTCAAGTAATATATGCTCATATCAAATCCATACAAGTATGAATCAACAATATTTTCTCCACATTTTGACATCATTGAAAAAGATCAAGGGTGTGTGTGAAAGTGATCAACTTATGTATCCATCCATGGATAATCAATATTGCCAACAAGGGCATTCAAACAAGAAAACAGAAGTACTTGAATACCCATCAAAAGGTGTACCAAGCACCTTTTACAAAAAATAGCACAAAAAAAAAGAAGTGTAAAGTATTTAGAAATATAAGTGTGTGAAAATCAATAAAGACAATTGAGATTAAATGAATATCAACAAAATCAATAATTTTGAAAAGAGAAAAATTAACCAAAGCTTGCTATAAGCATATGAAAGAATGTTCAAGCATGTGAAGTGCAACTTGCATGATTATGCACAAGAGATATAACATTTAGTCACATAGGTGAAGACATGCCAAGTTCTCTTCTAAGAGCTGTAAACCTCTTCGAATCTAAATGTTTAGTGAAGATATCCGCTAATTGGTGATTTGTGTCCACGAAATCTAGAACAATATCACCTTTTTGCACATGATCACTGATAAAATGGTGTTTGATTTCTATGTGCTTAGTGCGTGAATCTTGGATGGGATTTTTGCTCAAGTCAATGGCACTAGTGTTATCGCATAAGATAGGTATGTGATCATACTTGAGTCCAAAATCCAAAAGGGTTTGTTTCATCCAAAGAATTTGTGCACAACAAGCAACAACCGCCATATATTCGGCTTCGCTGGTAGAGAGTGCAACCGAATTTTTCTTTTTGGAACTCCAAGAAACAAGAGAGTGACCTAGAAATTGGCAACCTCCACTAGTACTTTTCCGCTTGGTTTTTACAACCGGCATAGTCGGCGTCGGAGTAACCAATTAGGTCAAAAAAGGATGTGTTTCTAGGAAACCATAACCCTAAATCGTGAGTGCCCTTAAGATATCTAAGGATTCTCTTGACGGCAACCAAATGAGATTCCTTAGGACAAGCTTGAAATCTAGCACATAAACAAACACTAAACATTATATCGGGTCTACTTGCGGTAAGGTAAAGGAGTGATCCGATCATACCTCGATAGCGCTTAATAACAACATCCTTACCCTTTTCATCTTTATCAAGCTTTAATGAAGAGCTCATTGGAGTGTCAAAAGCATTTGATGCTTCCATGTCAAATCTCTTGAGTAGTTCTTTGGTGTATTTAGCTTGGTTGATAAAGATTCCATCCTTGCTTTGTTTGATTTGCAATCCAAGGAAGAAGGTGAGTTCTCCCATCATGCTCATTTCAAACTCCTTACTCATACAAGAAGCAAACTCTTCGCACAAGGATCCATTAGTAGCACCAAATATAATATCATCAACATAAATTTGCACCAACAATAAGTTCTTGCCCTTAGATTTTATAAAAAGAGTGGTGTCAAGTTTTTCTCTTGAAAAACTATTTTCTAAAAGAAAACTACTTAGCCTTTCATACCAAGCTCTAGGAGCTTGTTTTAAACCATAAAGAGCTTTGCTAAGCTTGAAAACATGGTTTGGAAAATTTTTATCTTCAAAGCCGGGAGGTTGAGCCACATAGACCTCCTTCGAAATAAAACCATTTAGAAAAGCACTCTTGACATCCATTTGAAAGAGTTTAAAATCTCTATAGCAATCAAAAGCTAATAGCATTCTAATAGATTCAACTCTAGCTACCGGTGCATAAGTCTCATCAAAATCAATTCCTTCGTCTTGGTTATAAACTTGGGCCACTAATCTAGCCTTGTTTCTAACCACGACTCCGGATTCATCAAGTTTGTTTCTAAAAATCCATTTTGTGCCTATAATCCTAAAGTTTTGAGGTTTAGGCACGAGGGTCCAAACTTGATTTCTTTCAAATTGAACTAGCTCTTCTTGGATAGCAAGCATCCAAGATTCATGATGTAGAGCTTCGGAGAAGTTCTTCGGTTCAATTTGGGAAAGAAACGCTATATTAACATGTTGTTGAAGAGAGCGTCGAGTTCTTACCCCACTTGAAGGATTACCTAAGATTTGATCGCTTGGATGATCCTTTTTGTAAGTCCAATCTTTTGGTAAAGCTTGAGAGTTGTCCAAGTTTGAGGCATCATTGATTTCTTCCTCGTTTGCCCCTTGAGAGCTTGATTGTTGCTCCGCTAGATCAATTTCATTGGGGTTGCCTTGTAGTGTTTCACTTGTGTCCAAAGTTCTCATGTCATTGTCCATATCATCTACCTTAACAATGTTAGTTCTCCGAAGAAAAGGATTAGTCTCATCAAAAGTAACATTAATGGATTCTTCAACAACCAAAGTACTTTTATTATAAACTCTATATGCCATACTATTATTAGAGTAACCAAGAAAAATACCCTCAAAGGTTTTGGAATCAAATTTGCTAAGGTGATCCTTAATATTTAAAACAAAGCATTTGCAACCAAAGACTCTAAAAAAGCTCACCTTAGGTTCCTTATCATTAAAAAGCTCATAAGGGGTTTTAACAAAAAATTTCGCCAGATAACTCTATTAAGAACAAAACAATCACAATTGACCGTCTCCGCCCAAAAGTACTTAGGTAAACCATATTCGTTAAGCATTGTTCTTGCCGTTTCTTGCAAAGACCTATTCTTTCTTTCGGCAACACCATTTTGTTAATGAGTTCTAGGAGCCGAAAAATTATGTGATATCCCACAGTCATCACACAAGGCTCCTATTTTTTAATTTTCAAATTCTCTACCATGATATCACTTCGAATGTTGGTTATCAAATAACCTTTTTGATTTTGAACACGTTTTGCAAATGAAGTGAACACATTTAGAGATTCATCTTTGGTAGCCAAAAAGAAAGTCCAAGTATAGCGAGAATAGTCATCAACAATAACAATACAATATGATTTACAACCAAGACTAGTAGTAGGGATTGGTCCAAACAAATCCATGTGAAGTAATTGAAAGGGTGTAGAAGTAGATACCATTTTCTTCGGTTTATGAAAGACTTTCTTTTGCTTACCCATTTGACAAGCATCACATACTTTATTTTTCTCAAACTTGATCTTCGGGAGACCCCTCACAAGTTCTTTGCTTGAAATATCCTTCAAATGCTCCATGTGCATGTGACCAAGTCTTCAATGCCAAAGCCAATATGTTTCACTAATAGCACTAAGACACTTGACATCTTGGTTAGTTAAATAATTTAATTGAATGGAGTAAACATTATTATATCTACTACCTACCAAAATAGTTTCATTGTTCTTTAAGGATAGTATAGTGCAATGAGAAGCCTCAAAGATAACTTTAAAATCTTTATCACTAAATTGACTAATACTTAGCAAATTATGCTTCAATCCTTCAACATATAACACATTCTCAATTGAATGTGGTTCCTTACCAATAGTTCCTTTACCTATGATTTTTCCTTGAGAATTGTCCCCAAATGTCATATTTCCTCCTTCTTTAAGATCAATCGAGGTGAAAAGAGATATGTTGCCGGTCATATGTCTTGAGTATCCACTATCAAGAATCCACATCTTGCTACTAGATTTTGCTTTGAGACATACCTATAAACACAAATCAAGTAGTGACTTTTGGTACCCAAATTTTCTTGGGTCCTTGGGTGTTAGTCTTGCATTTGTATTCTTGACCTTTCACAATCCACATTTTCTTTTTACCTCTAACAAAAAAAATTCTACAAGGATAATGATTAGTCGTATGCCCTTTCTTGTTGCACCAACCGCAATGTGTAAAAGGTGTGCAACAGTTCTTTGGTCGTTTTAAGGGCTGCCGGTAAACTGACTAGAGAGAGAAAGCTCCGCCTTCTCTCTAAAACCATTTTTTCAGAAATTCCACCACCATTTCTTACTCAAATTCAAGGGTTTAGCGATCTGATTCATCATCAAGTAGGAATGATGAACATGCAAACATGATTCTATCGGTAACCAATACGCGTCGATCATCGAGGCAAAGAGGTCCACCGCGAAATCCTTTCGCAAGTGAATTTGTTGGAAAGGATTGGCAAACCATACATCAGAGTAGTATGGGGAAGGGAAAAGAAACAGGGCATACCAGAAATGACAATTGCTCTGGGATCAGAGCATTTCAGTGATGTTGGAGATCTGCAACCAGGAAATCTGTCGGTAGCTTGCATGAAGGAGATGCGAATAGTGGATTCGAGTTTGGATTCAGATAAGGAGGAAGTAATGCAAGTAATAGAAAAATTGAGGGATGAAATTGAAGAAATGAAGAAGGAAAATAGAAAATTAAAGGAAATCAATGAAGAAAGTGGGAACCGAGTAAATGAAAATAATACATTTAATTGGTCGGAGAAGATCTCTATGGAGAACAGTAAACAAGAGATGGAAGCCATTAATGTGTCCGTGGAAGAAGAAAATCAAGAACAGGTTTTGCAGAAGATGGCGCGTGCGGAGCACTCATCTGAGTTAACTCAGAGCTAAGTCACTACGCCACGTAAGCCCAGCAATCTCACTGCGGACCATACTGATTGCCCCCCTCTTCCCTTGAAAAATAGAGATATACAAACAGAAAACATAGGCATGAAAAACCTGGAAAATAAGAAATCATAAGCAACTACTCTACGGCCAAATCAGGAATTTAATGTGGCAAATAAACTGGATTTTATCCCACCACAAGAAGTGATGGGAAGGAAAGGAGTTGTGTATTCAGCTGAAGATGTAGATGAGGAGGTGAAAGCTTGGGAAAATGCATTGGTTGTTCATGTGATTGGAGCACGACCACCTTTCCATGTAATGAAAAATTTCTTGGAACGAAGATGGAACAAATTCGGGGTGCTGTCCCTAAGCTTAATGAAACCTGATGTATTTGTGGTTAAATTTGATAACCTAAAGGCACAAGAACAGGTTCTAGAAAATGGTCCTTGGTTTTTTTATTACAAGCCTCTAATCATTAAACCATGGAACCCAGGGATGTTGATTGAAAATGATAGCCTGATGGCAATACCGGTATGGGTTAAACTGCAGCATCTACCTTTGCAGTTTTGGTCTGTGAAAATGTTGAGTAGAATTGTGAGCTCAATTGGGAAACCACTGTTTATGGACAGTATGACTGCTACAAAGGAAAGATTGAGCTATGCTAGAGTATGTGTAGAAGTTAATGTTGATGGACCTTTCCCAGAAAAAATACCATTGAAGGGACCAAATGATAAGATTGTGGAAGTAAATGTGGAGTTTGAATGGATCCCTGTGAAGTGTAAACAATGTAGCATGTTTGGACATAGAGAAGCCAATTACCTAAGACCACAACCCAAAGTATGGAGAAGAAAGGAAGTGAATGAAAGCAAAGAGATGCACTCACAAGAACCAAAGAGTCCAGAGCCAAAACAAAAGAAGGAAAGCAACATAGTTGGACCTACAGTGCAGCAGAAATCAGCAATTACCATCTCTAACAGGTATGATATTCTTTCTAGTGGGGAGGAGATTATAGACATTGGCACACTTCATGAACCTGGTCTACTATTAGAAACTGAAACTCCTAATAATGCAAGAGAAAACAACATGGGGGAAACTATAGTGTTGAGTAGTGAAACAGCAAATAAGGGGGCTGTGAACAGATCAAGTGCCAAGAGTGGCACCAAATCTAAATCTAAATGACAATGTTAGCTAGCTGGAACATCAGGGGTTTCAATAACCCTGGGAAGCAAGCGGAGGTAAAGAATGTCAAAGAAGTAATAGGAGAAGAACAAATACAGAAAATAACTAAGAAATGGAGTAGGAATTGGTGTTTTGAATATGCATTGAATAATAAGGGAGTCTCAAGACTATGGTTTGGATGGGATATGGAAAAGTTAAAAGTAGAAATTGTGGAAAAATCTTCCCAGCACATAACTGGCAGAGTAACACACAGGGCTCATGGAGGTATATACTATGTAACTTTTGTCTATGCTAACAATAAGGGGGACAAAAGGAGAATGCTATGGCAAAATCTAGAGCAAGATGCACAGGAAATAGGAAATGCTCCTTGGATGGTATCTAGAGACTTCAATGTTCTGAGGTACTCCCATGAGAAAGTAGGCAGACTTGGCATAAATACAAGAGATGTGCTAGAATTCAATCAGTGTATAGCTACATGTCAACTGGAGGATATGAACACTAGAGGTATGCTATTTACCTGGTGTAACAAAAGAGAAAATGATATGATCATGGGAAGACTAGACAGAGCTATGCAAAATAGTGGATGGATGGAAGCTTATCCTAATACTCAAGTGGACATACATGTGCCAAGCCTGTCAGATCATGCATTGCTTACTACACATGTTGACCTAAAGCAATGGCAAGGGAGAAAACCTTTTAAATTTTTCAATTTTTGGATGAAGCATAGCAGCTTCAAAGAAATAGTTACAAGGACTTGGGGGGAAATGGTGACTGGGGATGCATGTCACAGATTGAGTGCAAAGTTGAAATTGCTTAAGCGAGCACTAAGGAGACTGAATGCAGAACATTACAGCCAAATATCAGCTAGAACAGCAGCCAAATTTATGGAACTTGAAGCTGTGCAAAAGGAAATCCTGCAAAACCAGAATCAGTCTTTACTTTCTATGGAAAAAGAACTACAACGACAATATAATTAGCTGGTTCAAGTTGAGGAGGCCTTCTACTTTCATAAAGCAAGGGTAAAGGAGATTAAACTTGGAGATGGGAACACAACATACTTTCATAAAAAGGTCCAAACTCATAGATCTTATAATAAAATCTTATCTATTAAGAATGAGAATGGGGAGCAGATTGTGGCAACACAGGAAGTACACAAGGAAGCTATAGCACATTTTCAAAAGTTCCTTGAAAACTCTATCCATGTACATGAACACACAAAAGAGAGATTAATGGAAGTCATCAAGAAAAGAGTCTCCAGTCAGGATCAAGCTATGCTGGGTGCCCCTGTAAGTGATAGAGAAATACATGAGGCAATGTTCTCATTAAAGCACAACAAGGCCCCTGACCCAGATGGCTATACTTCTGAGTTCTACCAGCAAAATTGGGAAATAGTAAAAAAGGATGTGATAGCAGCTGTTAAGGAGTTTTTTGATAAATCTAAAGGATTTCAGCTCTTCAACAACACTGTTTTGACTTTAATCCCTAAAGTGCCTTGTCCAAGTACAATGAAAGAGTTCAGACCAATTGCATGTTGCAATGTGGTGTATAAATGCATTTCCAAGGTCTTATGTGCCAGAATAAATAGAGTACTACCACAACTCATCAGTTCAAGGCAATCAGCATTTGTAGTTAACAGGAATATTGCTGATAACATCTTGCTAATGCAGGAATTAGTCAAGAACTATCATAAAAAAGCAGGGCATCCAAGATGTGTGCTAAAAATAGATCTACTAAAGGCTTATGACTCTGTGGGATGGGATTTCTTGCAGAAAATAATGGAAGTTATGCAATTCCCAAGTAAGTTTGTTGAATGGACCATGAAATGTGTCTCTACAGCCAGATTTTCAATTAACTTGAATGGGTGTATGGATGGCTATTTTGGAAGCAAGAAAGGCCTAAGACAGGGTGATCCTATCTCTCCCTACTTGTTCCTGGTGGTGATGGAAGGTTTTACAGCCATTATGGACTTCTATGCAAGTCAGGCTAGGTTCAAGTATCACCCAAAGTGTATGAGTTTACAAATAAGTCACCTGTGTTTTGCAGATGATTTATTCCTTTTGGCTAAGGCTGAAAATGAGTCAATGCTGAGTATCAAAGAAGCTTTGCAAGAGTTTGAAGAATTATCAGGCTTGGCCCCCAACTTGAATAAAAGCTCTATATACTTGGCTGGGGTTGAGGAGGAGAAAATTGAAGAACTTGTGAGCATTAGTGGTGTGAACCTTCGTCATTTCCCTGTGACATACTTGGGGGTACCCCTAATTTCTACAAAGCTTCACTACAAAGATTGCCAAGTATTGATTGAGAAATTAACAAAGAGAATCACTAGCTGGACAGCTAAACACCTATCATATGCAGGCAGAGTTCAGCTAGCCATATCTGTGTTATTAAGCATGCAAATTTATTGGTGTAGTATCTTTATCTTGCCAAAGTAGATCATAAAGATTGTTGAAAGGAAAATTAGAGCCTTTAGTTGGCATGGGAAGGATGTGAGGTGTATTGGTGCAAAAATACCCTGAAAAGAAGTATGTCTACCTAAGAGTGAAGGGGGCTTGGGAATCAAAAGGATATAGGAATGGAATCAAGCAGCCATATGCCCAAGCACCTCTGGGACTTGGCTCACAAAAAGGACTCCTTGTGGGTGAGATGGTGCCATAGCTACATTATCAAAGGAAGACACATATGGACATTCACAGCACCAGCCACGCTCTCTTGGACTTGGTGCAAACTATTAAAAGTAAGGGCAAGATTTCAACAACTCTTCACTTACAAAATAGGAGATGGAAAGGATGTGTGGCTATGGAAGGATAAGTGGTTGCCCTGTGGTATTCTAATAAGTAAATATGGGATAAGAATGGCCTATGACTCTGGCCTTGGTGCAGAATCAAAAGTTGCAGACATCATACTAGATCAAACATGGGGTTTGCTAGCTGCTAGATCTCTTTCTTTAAGAGAAGCAAACCTAATCATCACCTCTATGCCTGATCCAAGACCTGAATGCAGAGATAAATTGTCCTGGGATCTCCACCCCAGTGGACAATTCACCATTAACTCAGCTTGGAAGCACTTCAGAACTAAGGTAAACATTGTGAACTGGTGGAAACGTGTTTGGTTTCTCCTGGAAACATACCCAGATGCTCAGTGATGATGTGGATGGTCTGCAAGAATGGGCTAAGAACAAAGGATAAATTGAAGAAGTGGAACATGATACAGGATCATAAGTGTGAATTGTGCAATTCCCAGCAGGAAAACATAAGTCATCTATTTATTCAATGCCCTTATGCTCAAGATATATGGAAGACAATCTTCACCAAACTAGGGGTGCAAGTACCCATCACAACCTGGGACCAGTTCATGGAGTATGCAACACACCATTTCAGAAGAAAAAGCTTTAAAACAAAGTTGATTAAACTGTCCATCACAGCAGTTATATATGGAATTTGGCAAGAAAAAAATGCAAGGGTCTTTGAGAAGATGCAAGCAAGCCATGAAAGTTGTTGGCATGTGATTCAACAATGGATAAAATGGAGAGTGTGCAGCTGGAATAAGATACAACCTACAACAAAGAATAAGAGAATTTGTGAAGAATGGGGACTGCCTGAAAGACTTTTCATATGAGCATCTTAGCTTAATGTTTAATGAGTTGGATTTAGTTAATTGAGGGGTACCTACAGAGTTGTTTAGCTGTATATAGAAGATATTACATAGTTTTGGTTTGTAAAGTGAATAGGGTGTACTTCTTTGGTGCAATGAATACAAGGACTTTTACCAAAAAAAGTTCTTTGGTCGTTTTGTATGAATATTCAACCTAGCTTGTTGTTGCAAAATTTTAGGAGGCATGGCCATGGGATCTAATCCAAGACCACCTTTGTTTAGGCCAATTCTTTGGCGTCCAAGCATTACATCCAAATTGTTTTGACCATCAACAAATTTTTCAAAACATTTTTTCAAATCACAAATCTCAACTTTTAAATCTTCATTTTGTTTTTCTAAAGCCAATGTTTTGGAAGAGATTTGCTTTGAGCTAGGAGTGTTAACAAATAATTCAACCAAATCGTTATTCACATATTTCACATATAAATGGTTGGAGATGCATTCATTCTTGCCATGCTACTTATTATTTTTCACTATCAACTTCTCAATTTGCTTATTAGCTTCAAGGAATTTCTTAGACAAAATAATATTTTTCTTGAAAATTTTCTTGGATTCCTCATATAAGCTATCTTAAGCATCTTCAAAGCTTTCATTATCATTATCACTACCGAAAGAAGAGCTTACCTCATCATTTGCCATGAAGCATACATTTGTTTGATCATTCTTCTCATTGTCTTTATCACTTGAATCAAAGTCACTCCATGTTGGAGTATGTTCGTCATTCATTTCTCTTTCCTTCTCCTTGTTCTCTTTCTTAGAAAATTGTCTTATTTTAGCTCTTTCTCATACATCTATTCTTTCCTTCTTCTCCCTTTTGTAGATAGGACAATCCATCTTCATGTGTCCCGGCTTATGGCATTTGTAGCAAAGCTTCTCTTCGTCACTAGCATTTTGTTGCCTTCTCCCATCATTCCTTCTAAATCTTAAGAACTTCTTGAAGTTCTTTGCAACCATTGCAATATCCTCTTCATCAAATTCTTCATCATCATCACTTGACTCAAGGTTTGAAGATGAAGCTTTAAGAGCAATTGATGTAGGCTTCTTCTTGACGTCCTCTTGATCAAAGGTCTTGAGTTGCATTTCGTACGTCATAAGTGAGCACATCAATTCATCAAGAGGAAAGATATTGAGATTCTTCGATTCTTGGATGGCGGTGGTCTTTGCATCCCAAGCTCTTGGTAAGGACCTAATCACTTTTCTTAAGAGATCACCATTAGTGAATTCCTTGCTCAATTGCTTCAAAGGGTTCACAATGTTAGTAAAACGAGTATTTATATTCGTAACGGATTCATTTGGAAGCATATGGAATAACTCATAATCTCTAAACAATAAGTTCATCTTGGAATCTCTAAGAAGAGAAATCCCTTCATGAGTGACTTGAAGAGTATCCCAAATACTCTAAGCGGAATTACACATAATGACTCTATTGAGTTCATTAGTGTCTAAAGCACACACAAGACAATTTTTCGCTCTAGCATTCATACAAATCATCTTCTTATCATGATCACTATACTCCGATTTGGATTTAGGCTCTTCAACCTTGTCAACCACCTTTATCGGAATGAATGGGTCATTCTCAACAATATCCCACATCTCATAGTCTTGAGATTTTAAGTAGATTTTCATCTTAACTTTCCACACACTATAATTGGTTCCATTAAACAATGGAGGCCTAGTGGTAGAACTAGCCTCCATACCCCCAACGTAAGCCATGATCGATTACCTCTCTTGGCGTTACCCAATATAACAAGAGCCGAGGCTCTGATACCACTTGAAACAAAAAAGATAACCCTAGAGAGGGGGGGGGTGAATAGGGTTTTAAGACTACTTTAAAAATAACAAGTAAAAACTTCAAACACAATATCTCAAGTAACCAAACTAGCCAATCTCAACACAAATGTAAAATGATAAAGTAAAGAGAGAAGGGTTTAGAGATACTTGACAAGGAGATTTAAATGGTTCGGCTTAATATACCCTCAAGCCTACGTCCACCCTTTCAAGGAATTCCCTTGAAAGGCCCTAGAATCCAATATTATGATCTTCCTTACGGGTCAACATCGAACCTCTTACAATCCCTTGATGATATGCCCACATCAAGAACAAGCTTTGACAAACCCAAAGCTCCAAAGCTTGACAACCCTAAGCTTTGATACAAGAAACTTTAGATGAAAAAATGTGTACAAGATTTCACTCTCAAGAAGTAGATGAGTACAAGTTTAAGCACTAGAACAAGAGAGATGAGTGTATGATGACTTATGAAAGTGTAATCTCTCAAAATGTAAGCTCACAATAAATGCCCTCTTAAAAAGGATGAGAAATCAATGAAAACCAAGAGAGATTGAACAATTGCTTTGACCTTTGAGAATATGAAAGATAAGAGAGCTTTGAATGCAATTGATGAATCAAAACAATGCCTTAAATGAGTATTTATAGAGGTGGGAATAAATATGACCGTTTGGGGTAGGTGGAGCATTAAATGCGCCAAAATGGTAAATGCAGTCGACTTCAATGTCCCATTGCAGTCGACTGTATTCCCAAAGTAGCCATTGGAAATTCAAATTTCCAACTTGCAATCGACTGTAATCCAATGCAGTCGACTGTAATAGGCTACTGGAAGTATTGCAGTTGACTGCATTCCAATGCAGTCGACTGTAATACCTCACTGCCCAACTTGCAGTCGATTGCATTCTAATGCAGTCAACTGCATTCCTGAAAATGCAATTTCCTTGTTTTTAAAGTATGAAAAACTTTTATGCATGCAAGGGAAACCTATGGGCAAGTTCTAGGCATACAGTCATCGTAACGATCATCTCTCTATGTCTAGTTTACAAAGAAGGAAATAAAAGCATGAAAAATTCAATCGACGAACTCCTTCTTTGATGCGTTCCGTTGAGAGTCTTTGACCGTGTTGCTCGTCTAATTGTCCATTTGCATGAGTATGAGATTGTACCTATTGCTTCATCAACTCAATGCATGTTAGACAACATAAACATCAATGTTGGTTATCATCAAAACCAAATATAATCCTAGGTTAAATAACCGTAGGGTTAACACCACTAATTCTTCAAGCTTCAGCACATTCAAGTCCTTTGCCTCTTGAATGGCTGTGAGTTTTGTTTCCCTTCTCTTTGGAAGAGATCTGAGAACTTTTCGGACAACTTCTTTTTCAGGGTAGATTTTACCCAAAAGCTTCAGTCCATTTATAATGAGTGTGAATCTGGAGTACATCTCATTTATGGACTCGTGCTCCTTTATCTTGAAGGCCTCATACTGCTGGACCAACATGTTGATCTTGGTCTCTTTTACTTGATTTGTTCCTTCATGAGTAACCTCCAACAATCTCCACATTTATCTAGCTGTCTCATATGCTGAGACTCAATTGTACTAATTCATGTCAAGGCCACAGCTGATAATGTTTTTAGCTTTATCATCCATGGAGAAAAGCTGCGCCTCATGATTGTCCATTTCAAGAATTCCTTTCAGAATCTCGGTTCCATCCGGTCTATCCTTCATAAGAATTATAGCACTATTTTCAACAACATACCACACGTGTGTATCCTGGCTCAGAAAATTCCTCATGCGATTTTTCCAGTAGCTGTAGTTGTCATTCTTCAACAAGGGTGGCCTGGTGGTTGCTGATCCTCCTTCCATAACGCGATCTTTAGCTCTTGACGATTAAGTCACAGAAAAATACTAGAGCACACGGCTCTGATACCACTTGTAGGTCCCTAAATACACCTAGAGGGGGGGTGAATAGGCGTTTTACAACTTTGAGTATAAATTAAAAATGAGATTACAAAGTAATGACAGTTATAACAGTAATAAATTTAACACAGAGAAACCAGCTAGCTTCGGGTGCTAGCTCAAACCTCAGTACAATTTCCGAAACCCTTCCAAGGTTTCCAACAGTTTACAAAGAAAAAGGATTTACAATTTGAATACAACAAACAAGCTCCTCCTTGAGCAGATGTTACAATGAAAACTTAAGACTAAGCCTTCTTAGGTGGAAAGATCTATATTCTTTCAAGAACCAAACCAAGAAGCTTACAATGAACTATCTCAAAGGTAAACTCACTCAATAGAGAATACATGAGAATAAGAGATCAAGATGAGAGAGTTTTTAAGAGTGTACGGAAGATTCGCGAGAGAGAGGTATTAAATGCTCTCAAGGACCCTTTTTATACAAGCAACGGAAGTGAACCGTTAAGAAGGGAAAGCCCAAAAAGAAGGATTCGACTAAAACAAGAGATTGAGTCGACTAAAAGTTTTGCTTCGACTAAAAGTTTTGGCTTCGACTAAAAGTTTTGCTTCGACTAAAACATTTGGCTTCGACTAAAACATTTTGGCTTCGACTAAAACATTTGCCTTCGACTAAAACATTTTGGCTTCGACTAAAAGTTCATTTTAAGACTGGAAAGAGAGAACTGCCCAATTTAGTCGACTAAAAGTTATTTGCCTTCGACTAAAAGAAACAGTTTTGGTTCTTTACTAGAATATCTGTCAGATCTTTTAAGAAAGACTTAGAAATGCTAACAAGGAAAAATAGAATTCAGGTTCTTGCATCTTCAATGTAGTCCAAGTCTTTAAATCCCGAGTCCAAGTCCAAGTTCAAGCTTTGTACATGTCATGATCTTGTCTTTGGTTGATTAAGATAAATCCTGAAATGTTTTTCTTAATAAAGTTGTCAGATTAATGTTATAGATAATAAGTCTGGAATCACCAAAATCAACAAGTCAATAGCAATGATTAAATTGATGCACAATGAGAAATGAATATAAAATATCGAATAGAATTTTCAATAAACGTGTAAAGCTCAAAACAGGGTATTAATGGCAATCAATGCAATTTCATCACAATTATAACAGAGTCCAATGGAAGCATTAATAAAAATTTAGAACGAATATTTACGAGGTCAAATAGATGAAATAAGGTTCCTGAATAAATCTCTTACCTTGATCCAAGCACTAAATCTAAAAACGCTCTCGATCAAATCCTCGAAGTTAATCTAGGTTGGCAAAGTCATTTATCAAAATACTATTCATACTACTATATTATAATCTTAATATAAATATCCACAGGGTACCCATTTCTCTACTCGGAAAGGATGAAACTCGGAGTGGTTTCACACACGGCTAACCTACCCCGAAACTGAGGGTTAATTTTACGCTACACCCCGTACTTAGGGGTCAACTGCACCTAGCACCTTATGGTTCTAATTTTGGCACCCAGCACCAAAATTTTGAAAAATCTTGGCATCCAGCGCCAGATGACGGTCAAGAGGCACTTTGACCACACGTCTGTTAATTTTTCAGGGGCAAAATAGTCTTATTGCCCCTTAAAGCATACATCTCATCCAGTCAGCTACACATGGCCCAATTGGGCTCTCCATGTCACCAGCTCTGGACTTCTGGTCTCTAAACTCTCACTCACAGCATCTCCCCATCAACAATGGGTTGCTGTCTTAGCACCACGCCCCCCAAAACAAACCACCCACATTCCATCCCTTCGACCCACCACCACCACCATTTGCCTAAATATGGCTCCGATGGCAGAGACCCACCACCTCCACCGCCAATACTGGAGGAAGAGACCGTGAAAGAAGTCCTCTCGAAAACCCCCATCCCAAAATCACCAACACCGGTAGTAGCAGACAGCACCAAACGGCCCAGAGTCCAAGAACCCAAGGTTGAATCACTGGCTCCGCCAAATCCAACGGACGAGATCGTCTCTGAGGTCTCCGAGATCTACAACTTCAGCGGTAGCTTCTCGACTACGACAGTGACTGAGGTGAGGGACGACGACGGCGGAGAAGTGACCCAAAGGGTCCGTAAGTCTCCCCCGAAGATCCCCAGAAAATGGCCGTACTTCAGCGAACTCCCCAGAACGACAGAGAGGGGGCGCCCGGTCTCCGGTCAGAAGGTCGGATCCATCGCCGATCTCGGGGAGGACACTGACGGGTCAACGGTGGAATGCGGGTAATGGCATCCGACGGGATCCCAGCGAAAGATGAATCCAGGTAACGGTACTGCAATAGGCTCCGTCGGTTCCATCTCCCTGTGAATCGCCGATCAATATGCCCCTCGAATAAACAGTTGGGAAATTTTGTAATTGGGGATTAATTGAGGGATATGTGGAAGGAGAGAGAGAATAAGGGTTGTTGGAGGGAAATGACGTGGACAGCCAATTGGCCATGTGTCACTAACTGGGATGACATATAAGCTTTAGGGGCAATAATCCCATTTTGTCCCTGAAAAACTAACAGCCGTCTAGTCAACATGCAGTTTGACCGTCATTTGGTGTTGGGTGCAACTGACCCCTAAGTACATGGTGCTGGGTAAAATTAACCCCGAAACTAGTCACACTCCCAGAGACTGAGAAATATTCTAAAAATATTCTTATCATCCATTAAGCATTATTTATAGCTTAATACAGCATATGGAATAAAAATATAAATTTGAATATTTTTTATTATTTTAGAATTAAAAATAATTTCCTTAAATACACTAAAAACCAATAAATTGCCATAATTGCTTCTAGCTGAAAATAAAGACTCATACTTTTTATACAAACCATAATATATGTATAAAAATTATAGAAATAAAAAATCAGGATTTAGAAAGCACTAAAACTATTTCTTTATTTTTCGTTTTGCTAAATTCAATGCGATAAGGAAAATGATAACAAATCAATTCCAAAAATGACCAAATTTTTACTGAGTCTTTATTATACTGTAAAAACATTACTCTAATTTTTACAAAACATTTTCATGGGTTTAAAGGCTCCAAGAATTTTAAGAAGTCTGAAATTGCAGTAAATATAACAAATACACACATTATCATAAAAATATAAAAATTTACCAGAAATTCTAGTATTACCCTACAACTCTTCCTGTAAAGTTTCAACATTTTTTGACAATAAACACACCACATACACACTTACTTGCAAACGCACACTCACTACTCACATAGTTACGCTAAATCACTCACAACAAACACTGCAATTTCACACTCAGTCTGTACACGGTTGCAGCTCCATCTGCCTCTCTCTATAAATTTACACCCACAGCTTATGGTCCTTATTCCTCTCTAAAACCCACATGCACACACTTATATATACATATACCATTCACATGTCTATGTCCTTTTCTTCTTCTTTCATTTCATTTATATACATGTATAATATAAACACCTTCACAGAACTCATATACACACTCTCACAATTGTGCTTCACATCTTGCAACCCATACATGATTTCTCATGCCCACTGTCTATCTTTCTACCCCCCTTCTTACATTACTTCTTTAACTCATACATATATACAAATAGACTACACACTCAGCACACACAAACACACACACACCCAGTACACACGCACACACAACACCCCACAAGCTCACATTCTTCTTTCTTCTTTTTCCAACATTCTCCTGTCTTCCACGTCCAGCCACCTTACTTCCAAAATAATGACATACACTAGAGCACTCATTACCCACTTATAAACATACACAATACACAACACACACAACGCACTAACACCCAGATCATAAAGCACTGAAAAATGGTAACTATGGCAGCGTCACTCCCTTGCTAACACAGATTCAGACCTACTCTCCTTACACTTCACACCCACTGCCTCACGGCAGTGGGTTTCTCTCTCTTTTTACACCATCAATTCAGTCCACCTTTCACACTCATATGTATATTACACTCACTTACCAGCGTCCATCATCCCCACAACCCATCTCTACTTTACATTACATGTCCACAGAATTTCCACCGAGAAAGAAACGGACACAGTGGCCTTGATTTATCCCATCACTCTCACGACAACCTGAAACTTACAAGCTACGGTGTAGACACCAAAAATTTGTATCAGTCAATAATGTAATAATTTGTTGACTGATCAAATATTCAACGTCGCCAAAAAGCATACCGGATGCTGATATTGAGTCAAACAAGACAACGGGCTCGAAGTCAAAGGCAAATCGAAAATACTAGTCCAGTAATAATATATGGTCCAGGCCGTGGTCTTGCTCCAGAAAAGTCAAATTTAACTAAAATCATTCCCAAAATTAAATGGAGATAAATATTCATTTTATTGGTCAAATCGGACGATTAAGGAGACAAAATCTCTTTAATTATAAAGTCAAATCTCAAATCAGGGACTTTCCAAAATTAAGTCCACTACCTTGCCTATAAATAGAGAGCTTGAGACAGGAAAGAAGGACACACAGGGTCTCCGCGATCAAAGCCTAAGCTATGTCGAAACGCTGTCGTCTCACAGGTTGTGCTTCATTTGAAGAACAATACGCACTAACGCAGTGCCGTTTTTCAATCGAGCACTTCCAAGTCACGAAGATCGGTTTCTCTTTCACCTCAAATCGAAGAGGAATTCGCCTTCAACATCAGTGATTCCACAAGTCAAGATTCGCCATACTTGTTCGGGATAAAGCCTCGAAGCCCTCGATCAAGCATCATTTCCACAATCTTTCAAAGATTGAAGAAGCCAAATCCACGTTCCGGGATCAAGCTATTTCAGCCCTTGGATCAGGGGATTTACATTCATTTTATGTAAAAACTGCAGAGTGGTGTAACCTTATTACATAAAATCTTTAAATTATTTTTTTATGCAATTATTTCTTGTCTTGCAGTTTAGACACAAAATTTGTGTGTACAAATTTCTGGCACGCCAGGTGGGACCACTCTGCCTCTCATCTCATTCTCCATAAGAAGATAATCAAAGCCTACACTGAACGTCAATGGCGTCAAATACTTCCGATCATTATTTCAATTTGCCGGTTATGATGACTAGTGCCATTTCACTTGAAGAGCAACTGACCATTGTGTCTCGTGCAATTGAAAACTGACAAAGACGGTAGAGGAAAAGGATCTTCAGATTGCAAACTTGATGAACAAGTTGGAATTGAAGACGAGTGGAGAATCAAAGTCGGGTGACGTTGGTGATGCAGACAAAGCTCTCAAGCAATATGATACCGATGAACATCCTGATGTATCTACCTTCGGTGGACATGAAAACAAGGAGAACAAATTCATCTCCGCGACTTCTCTGTCTATCCATCAACTGCAAGAAATGATAGCAAACACAATCACGGCTCAATACGGAGGACCGTCTCGCCACACTCTCATGTACTCGAAGCCTTTTACAAAGAGAATCGACAACATGAGAATGCCAGCCGGGTATCAACCGCCTAAGTTTCAACAATTTGATGGGAAGGGCAACCCAAGGCAGCACGTCGCCCATTTCATCGAGACTTGCAACGATGCTGGAACAGAAGAGGACCTCATCGTGAAGTAGTTCGTCCGATCTCTCAAAGGGAATGCCTTCGATTGGTATATCCGACTTGGAGCCTGAATCGATAGATTTTTGGGAAGAAATAGAACGTGAGTTCCAGAATTGTTTCTACAACACTCGTCGTTCTGTGAGCATGATGGAACTTACGAACACCAAGCAACGAAAAGAAGAGCTTGTAGTGGATTACATCAACAGGTGGCGAGCTTTGAGCTTGAACTGTAAAGAAATATTGTCTGAAGCCTCTGCCATAGAAATGTGTATGCAAGGCATGCACTGGGGGCTCCTATACATTTTACAAGGTAACAAACCCCATACCTTTGAGGAGCTGGCAACACGTGGCCACAACATGGAGATCACCATAGCAAGTCACGATGGAAGTAACCCACCAATAGGTGACCCCCGTGAAGACACCAGAGAAGCGAGATGCCTGTGGGGTTTAAAAGCAACCACAGAAGATTCAATGGTTGTCACAGCAACTCCAATGAAGACAACCGATAAACACAAAAAAAGAGAAACAAGACAAGAACAAAAATTAACCTCAAGGGAGAGAAAGTCAATGGCCAAGGTTGAAAGAGTTAGAGCAAAAAGTCTATCCTTTTTCAGACTTAGAAGTCCCGGGGATACTAGACTTTCTACTCGAACATAAGCTTATTGATCTCCTTAAGATGAAACGCACGAAAAAGGCAGGGTAGGTTAACGAGCCGAGAAACTGCAAGTACCATCGGCTCATCAGTCATCTGACTGAAAAGTGCTTCACACTCAAGGAGGTGATTATGGACTTGTCTAAAAAAGGTAACATCCATCTAGATGACGAGCAAGTTGAAGAATCAAACAACACTTCGATCATCTTTGGGGTTGTAGTCTCTTCAGCTTCTTGTCATGGGCAAGAGAACAAATCTCCTAAGGCCTCCGTGCTGGGGGCATCCAAAGCTTGAAAAATCCCCGAAAAGACTCAGCATCCCTTTAAAGCCCCTCTAAATGTAAAGAGGTCAAGCCTTCACAAGGGACACACTAAAATCATATCCAAGATCAAGCTCTATGACCCTTGGATATTAAAAAAAAAATCCAAGTTATATTGTCTTCATCCGATCGAGCTTTAAGCCCGGATTCGAAGGTCAACGTCACATCATCTGGTTGAAGAGCGAGCATTGAAGCCCTTCTTCATCCGATCAAGCTTCAAGCCCGGATTCGAAGGTCAACGTCGCATCGTCTGGTTGAAGATCAAGCTCTGAAGCCCTTCAACTACCTACAAGTCTTCTTCATCCGATCAAGCTTCAAGCCCGAATTCGAAGGTTAAAGTCGTATCATCTTGTTGGAGATCAAGCTTTGAAGCCCTTCAACTAGTTACAAGTCTTCTTCATCTGATGAAGCTTCAAGCCCGAATTCGAAGGTCAAAGTCATATCATCTTGTTGGAGATCAAGCTTTGAAGCCCTTCAACTAGCTGCAAGTCGTATTCATCTGGTCAAGCTTCAAGCTCAGATTCGAAGGTCAAAGTAATCTCATCTTGTTGGAGATCAAGCTTTGAAGCCCTTCAACTAGCTGCAAGTCGTCTTCATCTGATCAAGCTTCAAGCCCGGATTCGAAGGTCAAAGTTGTAACATCTTGTTGGAGATAAAGCACTGAAGCCCTTCAACTAGCTGCAAGTCGTCTTTATCCGACCGAGCTTCAAGCCCAGATTCGAAGGTCAACGTCGCATCGTCTGGTTGAAGATCAAGCTCTGAAGCCCTTCAGCTAGCTGCAAGTCGTCTTCATCCGACCAAGTTTCAAGCCCAGATTCGAAGGTCAACGTGGCATCCTCTGGTTGAAGATCAAGCTTTGAAGCCCTTCAACTAGCTACAAGTCGTCTTCATTTGATCAAGCTCGATGCCCGAAGTGAAGACCGGAATCAAAGATCAAAGCTCCTTGGCACAAGCCTAAACTGCAAGATCAAAGCTGCACACTTAACGCTCCTCAGTATGAGCTTAAACTGCACGAACAACGCTCCTCAGCACGAGCCTAAACTACAATATCAATGCTTTTGGCCCGCACGATCTAAAACTGTGAACGACCCAGTAAAAAAAAAATTATATATATATATATATATATATATATATATATATATATATATTGTAACACCTCAACCTTTATATTACCTGGACGCTTAATTTTATTATAAAGCGTGACTTTCTTACGCAAGTTTTAGCGTAGATTTCCGTGAGCGAAAATCTTATCGGCAATCTTTAGCGACAAATTTAAACTTTCTTAACGTCAATATAAAATTTTTAGCGACAATATATTTCATTATTTAACGTCGACGTATATTTTAGCGATGAATTAATTTTAAGCATTAGTATACTTTTGTAGCGACAATTAAACTTCTTTGGTACCGGTGTACTCATTAGCGACGATTTGTCAAACGCGATGGCGTAACAAACCATTTATAATTTCCCTAACACATCATGTATCATAAGTATTTTATTATGGGATCATTTTCGATATAATAAGATTGGGGTTTGAAGTTTTTAGCAACAAAAGGATTTTAAAAGGTTTTCTTTTCATTTTTCCAATTAGGGTTTCTTTTTTTTTGGTAAGGTTTTAGGGTTTCTTTTAACCTATATATATACATCTATCTATATATATATATATAGAGAGAGCATTGTCTGGGCAGCCACCCTTTAGGCCGCCAGACGCATTTGAGAGGAAGAATTAGAGGGAAGGAGAACGGGACAAGATTTCCGGCGATCGTGTTGGTATTCCGGTAAGTTTGCTTCCTCTTTATCTCAACTCTATTCTGTAATTTATGGGATTAAGGGGCTGGGTTGCAGCTTTGTGTACGTGGGTGAGGAAGCCGTGATTTACAGGGTAGTGGAAAGCTTTAATTTGATACACGTGATGATTATACATACATAGGTGACCATGATATACATAAATGGGTGTCGGTTTTATTGTTTTGTGAAGATCTGTGAATGGGGTGACCTTGGGTGAGGAGACCGTGAGATAGTGGGTTCTTGTGGGCTGCCGAAATTCAACCGAGATGTTGGGTGTTGGTTATGGAACGGGATTCAAGGCTGCCGTAGCTTGTAAGTTTCAGGGTGTTTTGAGAGTGATGGGATAAATCAAGACCACTGTGGCCGTTTCTTTCTCGGTGGAAATTCTGTGGACATGTAATGTAAGGTAGAGATGGGTTTTGTGGGTGAGTTGTTTATATATATGGTGAATGATATGTGCCAGCAAGTGTGGGTATACATGGTAATGCATGAGAGGAAAATGAAATGGGTGCTTAAAGCTGTGTTTTTGTGAGGGAACGGAGCTACCAAGGCAGCTATAGTGTGCGTTTGTGATGAAGGTAAATGGCCCTGCGTGTGTAAATTCTGTGATAGTGCTGTTGTGTGCGTATGTGTAGGGTTCACTTATATTGTATGCACAGCCAAGTTTGGGGCTGTGCAAGAGATGGATTTGGCTGCTGGGTATTTACCTATGAGGGTGTGAATGGGTGTGGAAGACTGGGGCCCTGCCAAGCAGCGTGATGGGGCATTAGGTGTATTCTTGTGCTGTGAGTATGCAGTCAAGGCTGCCATGACCATTTTCATTTTGTGTGTGAAATTAGTGGATGTTCATGGGTGTGAATAAGTGTATATTTGTGTACAAAGAGCAGGTGTAAACCGTGATTTGAGGATGCGGCATGCATGGTGGGGGCTGCCGTGATGGCAGCTGGGTGTTTATGTGGGCATTGCGTGCTTGATGTGAGTGTATGCGGTGCATTTTGGGAAGAAATGTGAGGTGTTGTATAACTGTGTGAGGGCTGAGTGGGGAGTGAGAACTAAGGTGTGTGGGTGAGTGTTTTTACAGGGGTGAGATGGAAGGAATTGGAGTGGGTGTGTATGGTGTGCATAGGAAAAAAATTGGCTGCTATCCCAGTTGGAGGAATCTTCTTCCTACCCCCTATATAGCGACAATCAATCGTCTCTAAATGTTTCTAGTGGATTTTATTTAGTGACGCTAAAAAAGTGCTGCTAATAAATGTCGCTGAAAGTGTTAGAAAAAAAGCCACTAAAAATATTTTGCGACCATTAATTGTCACTATACACGGAGTTGGAGGAAGATTCCTACAACCCGGGTAGGAACCAAAGTTTGTTCGTGTGCATAACGTGTGTGTGAGTGTTGTGTTTAGTGTTTAGTAAATATACATACATAAACTGTGTGCAAGTGTGGTGTGTGTATATATATATATATATATATATGTATGTATTCTAGGTGTGAGTGATTTGAGTAAGCATATGGGTGCATGCAGTCCAGGGCGTGTGTGTGTTTGCAGTGGAGGCTTGGAGTGTAGTATTGCTTGGGTGCTCAAGTGTGAAGATGGGCATGGATGGTGGATTTGTAATAAAGGTGTGTGCATGAGTGTGTGACAGGTGCATGTGTGCTGGTGTAGGTCTAGAAGAGAAGAGAAATTGCTAAATCAATTAGCGAATAGAAGTGTAAAAGCCGTGCGCATATGTGTGTATACGGGTTAGCGTTGATATGGTGCGAACATATGATAGAGTCCAGTGATTTTTAACATGTGAAAAATTACAGTATTATACTTTCGGCTATATTAGGAATTATGGTAATATTTTATAATTTTTTGAAATCGTTTGTATTTATTATATTTTCTGCGACTCTAGACTTATAAAATTCTTTTGAGCCTTTAAACCCATGAAAATGTTTTGGAAAAATTAGAGTAATTTTTCTACAGTATAATAAAGACTCGGTAAAAATTTGGAAATTTTTGGAGTTGATTTATTATCATTTTCCGTCTCGCATTGAATTTAGCAAAACGAAAAATAAAGAAATAGTTTCAGTGCCTTTTAAATTCTGATTTTTATTTCTATAATTTTTATAAATATATTAAGGCATTTATAAAATTTATGAGCCTTTATTTCCAGCTAGAAGAAATTATGGCAATTTATTGGTTTTTAGTGTATTTAAGGAAATTGCTTTTAATTCGAAAATAAAACAAAATGTTCAAAAATTATATTTTTATCCCATATGCTATATGAATCTATAAATAATGTTTAAGGAACGATAAGAACATTTTTGGGATATTTCTGAGTCTCGGGGAGCATAACGAATTTCGGGGTTGGTTGACCGTGTGGAAAACCGTTCCGAATTTTATCATGTCTGGGTAGAAAAATAGGTACGCTATGGATAATTATATTAAGATTTTAATGTAGTAGTATGAATAAGTGTTCTGATAAATGACTCTGTCAACCTAGGTTAAACTCGATGATTTGATCGAGAGCGTTTTTAGTTTCAGCGCTTGGATTGAGGTAAGGGATTTTCATCTGAACCTAACTCCTCTATTTGATTCGTATGTTATTCTGATTTTCTATCGTTATTTCTTTGGACTCAATTATAATTGTGATGAAATTGTATTGATTGTCCTTAATAACCTTTGTTTGAGCCTGACACATTTATTAAAATCTCATTCGATGCTCAGTACTTATTTCTCTTTATGCATCGATTTCATCATTGCATTATCGATTATTGTATTCTGCATATTGACATGAGTTAGTGTATCGAGGAGTTATAAGGATGGTCTGTATCGGGGGCGTTATAAGGATGGTCTGTTATTGTCGGGTGATGCTAGTACCTTAAGGGTCTAGCTAGTGTTCATATGCATATGTAACCACATTGTTATTGAGTATCGCCTTTGTGGCTTTGCTAAGTGATTACCCTGCACTGCCTGTGTGGCTTTGCTAAGTGTTTCCCTGCACTGCCTGTGTGGCTTTGCAAATTTACTCATGTTCAATATCATCTGCATCGTTTTAGTGTAATTGAAATTGTTTTTGTCTTTATATCTGTTTTAGAGATTGAGTTGCATCTCTTCCCTTATCGTTTTGAAGTGAATCTGATAATCGTTTGTATTCTTTTTTTTCTGGATTTTTTTGCGACCTTACTGAGCTCTCGAAAGCTCACTCCCTTTTTATGTTCCCTTCTGCAAGAAATAACCGTCAGTAAGATTTCGGGACGAATGAAATTGAATTTTCTGAAAAGTTTATGTTTTCCATTATTTGTTTATTTAAGGCTTGTTAGGGAACCATTATGTAATTTAATAAATTAAGTACTTTACAATTATTTTATGATAGGAACGATTTGTTAAGAGAATTGATGGATTGTAGTGCTCTGATATGAATGTTGTTGGGTTATCTTTAGTCACAATGAATAAATTGGACATTTGAGGATTTGATGGATTGATCGGTTAATGCTCCGAAAAATTTCGGGGTGTTACATATGTGTTTGTGTGTGTTATTATGCAATGGTTTAAAGGAGCATGCTGCATGACTGAAAATGACAATGATAGAGCACAAGAGAAAAGTAGATAATGCAAGTAAGATTCATGAGTGGGACTTATCAAATGCACTTCTGGAACTAGCCGCTGGAGTGATACTATAGTCACGGTCAACAAAGAACTCGCACATGAGGGAAAGGTCCATGTGCGAGACTTGTTGAATGCATTTCTGGAGCTAGCTGATGGAGTGATGCTACAGTCACGATCATAATGCTGGTCGACAGAGGAATCGCACATAAGGGAAAGTCAACGGGCGAGACGTGTCGAGCGCATTCCTAGATCAAGTTGGTAGAGTCACATGGCAGTAGCGGTCATAAGGTTGATTAACAGAGGACCCGTACAGGAGGGAAGGTCCACGTGTGAGACTTGTCGAGCGCATTATTAGAATCAATCAACGAATCTTACTGTGATCACGTACGTCGATTTAACAGATAGCTTGCAGACACAAAAAGACAGAATCTGAATCTTGTTAAGCATGTTACAGGCAAAGCTAATTCGACATTATTGTCACAATCGCACCCAAATGTGAGTCAAGGTGTCAACAACATATGAATACAAAATCGTCCCAGAGATGCAATTTTTGGCATGCAAGCATGTACATATACAAATGAGCGTGAAATATACAAAGTGAGTGCTCACGTACTAATAATAATAATAAAAAATGCTGCTTTTATTTTGCATTTTATTAGTGTACCCAAAAAAAAAAAGTAAAACAAAACAAAAAAATGGGAAAACAAATGGAGAAGAAAAGTTAGGGGGCGTGAGGTCCAAAGAACAGAAGAGAGAAAATGGTGGGGCCAAAAGAAGAAACAAAAGGAGAAGAAGATGAAAAAGGTAGAGAAGAGTCCAAGAAAGAAGAAGAGACGGACCTGGAAAGAAGTAAAAGAAAGAAGAAAAGGTCAAGTGGGCCCACAAAAAAAAAGAAACAAAAGGAAATCAAAGTAAAAAGAGGTGGGCGTTAAGCCCAAAGAAGGAGAAGAAAAAAATAAAACAAGAAGAAAGTTTTTGGAGAAAAGTCAGAAGAAGAAAACAGGAAGAGAAGAAGCAGAAGGGAGAGAAGGCAGCAGCGGCGCAAAGAAGAGAAAAGAAGCGGCGGAAGATTTGGGCATCGCGGCAAAGGGCGTGAACCCCAAAGAAAAAAAGAAGGAAGAGTGCCGAAAGAAAGATAAAACAAAAGAAAGCCAGAATAAGGAAGCAGAAAGACGGTGGCATCAGTGTGTCGCGGTAAAGGATAACAGCTAGCTCGCCGTTGACAGTCTCAGCAAATGCCGGCGACGGAACTAGCGACGACCGACGATAGCCGCGGGGAAGGAGTGTAGCCACAGGCCTGACCCGATTCCGGAGTGCAACAGCCATGACGCACCAGCAGCCTGCGACAAGTGGGCCAACCATTTCGACGACAAGGCCCAGTTGCAGCGTTGGAGGTCGGCGGCAACCGCGTCGGCGACAGTTGCGGTTGAATACGGCAGCGGTGGGCATAAATCGGGCTTCGGCAAACATCGGCGGCGGCAACATGTCCGTTTCTAAGACCAAGAAAGGCCGTGACGAATACTGGCGACAGAGAGAGCGACCAATTGGTTCAGCCACAATGGACGCCGGTGACGTGGGAGCAAAGTTTGGCAGCACCAGCGAACATCGGCGGCGGCAGGACGGAAATGGATGACCCAGAGGCGATCGCAGCAAATACCGGCGGCGGTCCGGACTATCAGGCCTTGGAGGCTAAATTTAGGCCAGAACGCGACCGATGCCGAAAAATACCGCGCCCCTCCCTGTGCTGTAGTAGTGTAGCCACTCCATCAAAGACCTGACGGCAGTCCCATCAGCAACAAGAGCCAACACATGCCAGTTGTGGCCTCGACGAATCTGGCGATGCGAGGAGTGACCAGATCCCGCGGACAAAACAGCGTTGGCGTCAACAAAGCTGGCGGCGGTGACGGTAAACCGGTTCTGGCAGCAGCATCAATGGATGCCCACGACGCTGTAAACGGCCGGCTCAAGACAATGTTAGTCTGGGTTCGAGCGTGGCTGATCGTTCGATCTGTTCAAACATGTGGGGGTGTGCAGAGACATGAACATGCGCCGCCACCAAAGCTGTTTGGTACATTGAATTCGTGCACCTGTTGATCACCAAGATCTTCAGGATTAAATCGCAGCTGCCCACACACGTTACTTTGCAGTTCGGGGCTCAGTATATAAAGGCGCGAAACCCTAAGCTCTGCCACATCACTTCAGTTATGGCGAGCCTTGGGTCGACACTAGATAAAGCCCATATACAAAGAAATGCACAATATAACAAAGAAAAAAAAAATTTGTGTTAGCTCACAACCATCAATGATGAAAACGTCCATAAGACAATGGGCAGAAAATCGACTATAAGAAAGTCTTGCGAGGCCGTCGTGACACACATGACGTAGTCGAAACAGCACCATGAAAGCAAACAAGACGGTAATATGCAAGGTGTTTATCACTTCGTTATGAGAGGAGATCACGAAAGTTTGGGCTGCCACCAAGATTCGGTAGCTTGAGGTTCTTTACACATACGACATCAAGCCTCAGACAGGTTGATCCGCCCCAGATTCATGGTGTAAGTCCGAAACAAAAAAAGAAGAAGAAGAGATAGACTTCAAGCCTTGCGACGGTACCCAACAAAGAAAAGGTACTACCCAACTCTTGAAGTGGGGGCAATTTGTAGACACCAAAAATTTGTACCAATCAATAATGTAATATTTTGTTGACTGGTCAAATATTCAACGTCACAAAAAAGCATGGACCGGATGCCTATATGGAGTCAAACAAGACAACGGGCTTGAAGTCCACTACAAGAAAACAGGCTTTTAGCGACGGGGAAATTCGTCGCTAAAAGCCAAAAATCCATCGCTAAAATAATTAGCGACGGATTCACCGTCGCGAAAAATCCCTCGTATAAAAGCCCATCACTAATAGTTTAGCGACGGAATTTTTAAATCCGTCGCTAAATATGTGATTTTTACCGACGGATTTATTTTTAATTAGCGACGGAATATTCCGTCGCTAAATAACTGATTGAAAGGAATACTTTAGCGACGGAATAAATCCGTCGCCAAAAGTCAATTTGTTTTTTGAATTTTTTTTTTATTTTTCAATTACCTAAACCTGTAATACAATTTTCAATTCTCAACAACAACGCGCAATAATCAATACAGAAAGAAATATATATAATCAATTATAAAAAATATTTATTATAAAAAAAACTCGTACATGTACAAGCCGGGAACTGGATATAACCGGTTAGGAGAGGGGAGAAGAGTACAAGCCGGGCGCGGGGGGCGGGGGGGGGGGGAAGCTAGGAACGGGCACGGGAAGGGGCTCATCAGGGGTTCCCGTGTCCCGGATCTGGATCCTGCTGATCCGCCGCCGGGGCGGCCGATCCAGTAGTGCCCTGCTCCCTCATCATCCGGCACACCACTGTAGCAATGCGCTCGATTTCCTCGTCGTCCAACTGAGGCCGAGGAGCCGGTGTCTGTGGAGGGGCAGCAGGGGGTGAGGACGCTCCTATCACGGCACGAGGAGTCGTGCTAGGCAGGCCGCGTATGCGGCCTTTCGGCCGATTCACGACCTCCGGCGTATCCAGCCATCGCTTCAACCGCCCAGTACTCGCAGTCGTACTAGTGGACGCTGATGGCTGTCCGGACTGCTGCTCGGACCCCCTTAGCTGTTCATACGAGGCCTGCAAAAATAGTGGTTTAACGATATGTTAGGGCATTAATTAACGAAACAGACATTGAGGATAGAAAGAAAAAACATTAACTTAAATAAATTGACTCACATCGATCCGCCGGGCAATATCTGAAATATAGTCGCCCGCCTGGTGCGTCTCGTCCTTGTCCTTCTTCCGCACGTGCGTCTGAGTATAGGTCAGAGCTATGACCTCATCCTCCTCTAGATCCGGGTGCTCGACCGCGTTCATGTGTCGGACGATGTCGTGTGGCACCGACCCCCCCGTGTGCGTCGGATCTCTGTTCTGTCTGTTCTCAGCCCCGCTCTTACTCTTGGCGTCCCAACCTGGATCCGCAGCCCACCGATCTATCATCTCCCCCCATACACGGTGAGATATCCAATGTGGGGGATATTTCGTCATGTCCGTCATCGGGGCACCCGCGGGCAGCGCCTTCTTCGCCCGGTCCCGTGCATCGTGGAGCCATCGGCGGTAATTCTTGCCGATGTAGGCAAAGAAAGCCTGCTGCCCCAGTACCTGCTGCTCAGGCGTGTCAAACGTGAACCCCTCCTGTAATGCATTCAATAACACAAATTAACAACATAAAACAAACTGTAATTTAACATTTACTAACGCTGAAAAAAATACTTCACCGTACCAGCCACTCCTCCCATAGGGCCTCCCTCGCAGCGGCATCCCAGTCCTTCCAGTACAGGCGTGGCTCGAAGAATCGGCCCTTCACAAGAACGCCGATCTTCGTCCTCGCCATATTCTCCAGGATCCTGCCAAAGAAGTAATTAAATTAATTAATACAGTTCAAATATAAATTAACACCCAAAAATTTTAAACATAAGGCATGAGGTGATATTTTTAGTACTTACAGGCCCTCCTGCGTGAGCGTAACTCTCTGTTTACGCTGGGGGTCGATGCGTACCCCGCGTGTCGGACCACGGCCTCGTCGAGATCCTACAAAACACAGACATTAATACAGTTCAAATATAAGGCTAGCGAAAATGTACGAAACACCGTTATCAACTATACCTGAGGTAGAACCCACGGAAGATGGAGAATGCACGCGCGTGTGGGATGAATCTGCGTCGGGCTGGGGCGACGGCTCGAGCTGGGGTGACGGCGATGGCTGGGGTGACGGTGACGACGACGGCTGGGGTTGGGCCCCCGATGGCTGTCCGCGATCACTCTGTGCCTCGTCATCAGTAGGCAATGACGAGGTGGGACTAACCGGGGAAGAAGCAGCTCGGCGTCCAGCCCAGCCACGAATAGCCCGTATCCTATCCATATCTGACTTCATATAGATTATATACAAAGACATTAACACGTGAAAAACAATAATTTAGGCATAAATCATCATCGGCACTATATATATATATATATATATGAACGGATGTGCAAAAACACATCAATAAACACCAAGTTCTAAAATGTTACTACATTTTTCCCGTGATGTTACAACATTACAAGTCAATCATTTTCAGTTTGCGAATCATCTTCATCACTTTCCTCGTCGCCCTCTTCTTCGTGGGACTCGTCGTCCTCTTCATCTTCTAATTCATCCTCTTCATCAGTAGACTCGGTCACATCATCTCCAACACTTTCAACATCTTCCGCGTCATCATCTACGACTTCTTCTCCCACAAGAAGTGTTGTTGGAAGAGGAAGATCGTCCTCCTCGTTGTTGACCTCAACAGGGAACAAGACACGTGGTTGGTCGGCTTGAAAGGAGTCTAGCTCACTGTCATATGTCACGGGCAATTTCTTGGACTTGATAGTTGTATACCAATGAGATTTGGGATTGGCGACGTCCTCCGCGTAAAAGACTTGTACAGCTTGACTAGCAAACACAAAGGGCTCGTCTGATGCAAGTCTTGACTTGACATTGACATCTACAATCCCTTGAGAGCTAACACGGATTCCTCTACTGCATGTGACATCGAACCACGTACACTTGAACATTACCAGGCGGTTTTGGGAACCCAGATATGTTAGCTCAACAATCTCATCTAGCTCTCCGTAAAAATCCATGCAATTCTCGGCATAACAGTCGCCGTTGACCAAGACTCCACTGTTTTGGGTTTGTTTTGTTCGGTCATCATCTTTTACGTTAAACCTAAACCCGTTGATGATATAGCCTCCGTAACAGGATGTTTGTTTGTTAGGGCCTTCGGCTAGTAATTTCAAGCAGGAGGCCACTGGTCTATCCATTGACTGAACCTATTGTAGATGACGGTAAAAATTAAGGATAAATCAGTATACTAATTGGCCACAGAACTGTATATAACACATAATATAATTTCGTTAAATAATCTTACACGGATTTTGAACCACTGTACAAATTGTGATTTCCGATGAGATTCAAGTCCAGCGGGATCAGTGATTAAAGATTCCGCATCGAACTCACTGCAAACCAATATGCATTTAACTCGCTTAACACACACTTTCAATTATGTACAGCAATGTAAGTGAATTAAGACTTTAACTTACTCAACGAATGCCGAAACTTCATCGCAATTTAGAAGGGCATATATTGTTGCAGCACTGTACTCTTCATCTGTTAGCCATCGAGTATACGTTCGGCCGAACGGACTACCTGACTGCTTGAATATTGACAATTGCCCTTCCAAATTTGTGCTTGCTCCGGGATCATTTCGGCCTAGTTGATTTAACCTTGTACCAACATCCGAACCGAAATATTGACTACAAAAGTTTACAAGTTCTTCCATTACGTAAGCCTCCGCAATTGAGCCCTCAACCCGAGCCTTATTACGGACTTTTTTCTTTAAATGGAACATGAACCTAGAAGTTTAGGGAATCGAGTTAGGTGGAATATCAATGATAACAGATGTCGCATTAAGTGTAAACGAACAACTGTAACAATTTAAGGATTACCTCTCGAAGGGATACATCCACCGATATTGCACGGGTCCACCCATCTTAGCTTCATATGCCAAGTGAACAGGCAGATGCTCCATTGAATCAAAGAACGAAGGTGGGAAGATTTTCTCCAGCTTGCAAATCGTCACCACAATGTTCTTCTCAAGCACTTCCATGTTACTCACCCGGATCGTAGAAGAGCATATATCTCGAAAGAAATGAGATAATTCAGTCAAAGTCTCGCAAACAACCCGTGGCAACAGTCCCCGGAAGGCAATAGGAATGAATCTCTCCATGAATACGTGGCAGTCGTGACTCTTCATCCCTTGGAACTTGCATTCCGATACATTGCAACAACGAGATATGTTGGACGCAAACCCATCCGGAAGCTTCAAATTCTTAACCCACTGACAGACCTTCTCCACTTGTTTCTTGTCTAGACAGTAAGGTGCTTTCGGAAGTATGGTCCTCCCACTGACTGTCCGAGGATGCAATTCACGGCGTACACCCAACTGTTGTAGATCCCTTCTCGCTTTAAGGTGATCTTTCGATTTGCCCTTGAAATTCATCACTGTGTTGAACACATTATCAAAAACGTTCTTCTCAATATGCATCACATCCATGTTGTTTCGGATAACGAGCGTCCTCCAGTAGGCTAACTCCCAGAAGATACAAAATTTTCTCCAGTTGTGCTCTTTCCCGAACCCTGCAATCTTCTGATCCGGCACACCCTTACCGTGTGGTATGTCAGTATCAAGTGCCTCCAGGTGTGAGAGTACTTCTTCACCAGATGGGTAGTCCAGTGTGACAACCTCACGCTCGATTGTCCCGTCAAATTTATCCTTCTGCCTACGAAACTGATGGCCCGGTGGCAAAAGCTTACGGTGACATCCGAACCACGAGGCCTTTCCGCCGTGCTTTAACGTATGACCGGGGTTCACGCCCATACAAGCAGGGCATGCTAGCTTCCCATGTGTGCTCCAGCCACACGTCATTCCCAATGCGGGGAAATCATGTATAGTCCACATCAAAGCAGCCCTCATCTGAAAATTTTGTTTAAGGGATGCATCATATGTTTCGACTCCATGATTCCATAATTGTTTTAACTCATCAATCAACGGCCTTAAATACACATCTATGTCCTTACCGGGACTCTTCGGCCCCGGAATAAGCAACGACAAGAACATATACGGCTTCTTCATGCACATGCCTGGTGGAAGGTTGTAAGGGACAATAATAACAGGCCAACAGGAGTAAGGCGTGGTAGACTGACCGAAAGGGTTGAACCCATCGGTTGCCAGACCAAGTCTAACATTCCGAACTTCCTGAGCAAAAACTGGATGCCTGCGGTCAAACTCCTTCCACGCCTCTCCATCAGCTGGGTGTGTCAGCACATCGGCATCGTTGCTGCGAGTCTCACGGTGAGCCCTCATATGTTCAGCCGTACTGGAGGAGTAGTACATTCTCTGAAGCCGTGGTGTGACCAGGAAATATCGCAATATCTTCCATGCAATGTTTTTCTTCTTCCCTTTGTCCGGTTTGTACCTCGAATGATCACACACTGGACATAATGACAAATCCTTATTCTCTTTCCAGAATAATACACAATCGTTATTGCACGCATCTATCCGGTCATAGCTCAACCCAAGTTTCCTCATCATCTTCTTCGCGTCATAGTACGACGGCGGTAGCTTTTCACTTTCGGGCAGTATTTCTTTGATGAAGGTAACAAACTCGTTAAAACCTTTCTCACTCAGCCCGTGGTCTGATTTCAACTGTAATAACCTACTAACCGCAGACAGCCGTGTGTGTTTCGGAGCTCAACAACTCAGAAAACTGATTAGCCCCCTCGTTCGGCGGTTGTGGACTGTCGTTACCCCAGTCAACATTAGCATGCCCAGCATCCATAATCATATCTCGGAAATCATATCGTGCCTCCTCCCTAACTTCAGTTTGACTAGCCAGGTTGGACGACAATACTATCGTTTCCCCGTGCTGCGTCCACCTTGTGTATCCACCCATAAAACCGTACCGACGAAGATGCCATTTTACTTCAATTCTTTTTCTCCAGTGCAACAACTCACATCTACCGCACGGGCACCTTATCTTATCAAGGTCAACATGTGCAGGATGCGCATAAGCGAAGTCGAGAAATTCGTCAACGCGACACTCAAAATCTTCAGCATTCTTCCTTTTCATCCAACTTCGATCGACTGACATGACGACTGAATTATCGTACTGTATACCACCTTCAATAATGACCAGTGATTAGGCATTGCCGATGTAAATATCAATGCATGAATGTTACAACATGTCTACATATTTCCCCTCCACTCTTGAACAGGTAGTGGTCCTATCCCATTCAGAAAAGCACATGTTTATAAAACAGTGAATAACTCATGCTTAGTCCGATGTCTGTGGAAAATTCGGCAGCACCTCCCCGCATTTCTCCAAGTACACCACATCGATTAGGTGTTCTAACATTCATCTAACCTTGCTCAGGAAGGTTTGACGGATGTTAGAACACCAGATCTGTATGCACCCGGAGAAACACACGAGAACGTGTACCAAATATCCACGACATAGAACATAAAGCATGAGTCAAAATACTGTTTTATAAACAATTAGCTTTTCCAAACTGTCCAAACTGGACATCCAAAGGCTCATTACAAGGCATTACTTTGTAATGAGTACCTTTGAACGGGAACTAAGGGTTTCTATGCATGCATGTGTTCAGAAATTGATAAGATATGCAAGAATCTTTTCGAAATATCAAAACTGCAGAATGATCGTTGCATATGTTACCAATTCCACATTAAATAGAACTCGTTGGCAACGAGTTGAACCATCTCGTTGCCAATGGACTTCTCAAAACAACAATTAATATAAAGAAGGCAGGGTTTGTAAACAACGAGTAATTGAACCATCTCTGGGCAACATGGAGTAATTATGGGATGTACAAGGGCTAATTAGGGCTAACTGGGTTATTAGGGTTAATTACGATTATTAATTATAGCTGATTAGGGTTGATTAGGACTAATTAGGGTTATTTAGTCCTAATTAGGGTTTAATTGTGCCGAGTAGTGCTGATTAGTCCTAATTAGGGCTAATTAGGCTTAATTGGGTTATGTTAGGGCTAATTAATGTTAATGAGGGATAATTTCGGATGATTATAGCTGACTAGGGTTGATTAGGACTAATTAGAGTTATGTAGTCCTAATTAGGGTTTAATTGTGCCGAGTAGTGTTGATTAGTCCTAATTAGGGCTAATTAGGCTTAATTGGGTTATGTTAGGGCTAATTAATGTTAATGAGGGCTAGTTTCGGATAATTATAGCTAATTAGGGTTGATTATGACTAATTAGGGTTTAATTGTGCCGAGTAGTGATGATTAGTCCTAATTAGGGCTAATTAGGCTTAATTGGGTTATGTTAGAGCTAATTAATGTTAATGAGGGCTAGTTTCGAATAATTATAGCTAATTAGGGTTGATTAGGACTAATTAGGGTTATTTAGTCCTAATTAGGGTTTTGATGGTGCCGAGTAGTGTTGATTAGTCCTAACTAGCGCTAATTAGGCGTAATTGGGTTATGTTAGTGCAAATTATGACTAATTAGGCTAACTACAATCAATATGCGCATAATTGGGTTCATTTGGGCTAATTTGGGGTAATTACAGCTAATTTGAATTTCATCAGGTTCTTAGGGTTAATTAAAACTAATTAGGCTCGTTAGAGCTAATTAGGGTTAATTGATTTACTAAAATATTGTTAATCAGGACTAATTAGGGCTAATTATAGCCAGCGCTGGAGCCACGATTAGATTCCAGGGGGTGCATGCTAAAAATGTCGCATTAACCTAACTAACCTAAATTTAATGCACATTCAACAACCTCAATTCCGACACCTCATATAGGGTGTCGATATGGTGTCCGATACGTGTCTGACACCTCCGGACACGTGTCCGACACATACTGACACGTGTCCGACGCCTCCGGACACGTGTCCGACGCCTCCGGACACGTGTCCGACGCCCACCGGCACGCACCTCCAGACACATCGGCATACGTTAATTTGTTTTTTAAATGTCGGACACCGTCGATCAGACGTGGTGTCCGTGTCTGCGCTAACTAACAGGTATCTCAATCCAATTGGGTCCCATCCTCCGTCAACAATCTCAATTCTCAATTCTCAAATGCTCAATGCAATAAAAATTAACAAAAATCACACATTCAATCCAATTGGGTCCCATCCTCCTTCAATAATCTCAATATCTCAAATGCTCAATGCACAATTAACAATCTAAAATCATCAATTAACAACCTAAAATCATCAATTAATAGCCTAAAATCACAGATCAATAATCAAAATTCTCAAATGCATAATTAACAACCTAAAATTATGAAACAAATTATCAATGTTCAAATGGGAAAAAATTGTTCAAAATGCACATATCCGGTGCGCTTGAATTATTTCAATTTAGGGTTCAATTAGTTTAATTTATGGTTCGGTTCAATTAGGGCATTCAATTTAGGGTTCAATTACAGAAATTTAGGGTCAATTAAGGGGTTCTATTGATTCAATTTAGGGTTCGGTTGATTTTGGGCATTCAATTAGGGGGTCCAATTATTTCAATTTAGGGTTCGGTTGGATCAGGGCATTCAATTAGTTTAATTTAGGGTTCAATTCGATTAGGGCATTCAATTTAGGGTTTAATTATGGTTCAATTACATCAATTTAGGGTTTCAGTTAGGGGGTTCAATTGATTCAATTTAGGGTTCGGTTGATTTGGGGTATTCAATTTAGGGTTCAAGTAGGGGGTTCAATTATTTCAATTTAGGGTTCGGTTGGATCAGGGCATTCAATTAGGGGTTCAATTAGTTTAATTTAGGGTTCAATTCAATTAGGGCATTCAATTTAGGGTTCAATTAGGGGTTCAGTTAGTTTAATTTAGGGTTCGATTCGATTTGGGCATTCAATTTAGGATTTAATTAGGCTTCAATAACTTCAATTGAGGGTTCAATTAGGGGGTTCTATTAGTTCAATTTAGGGTTCGATTGATTTGGGGCATTCAATTTAGGGTTCAATTAGTTCAATTTAGGTATATGGGTATGTTTGCACCCGCTGAGTTAATTATGCTATGCTCACCTCCACCGCCCCCGATCCCATGGATCTTCTCCATCAGCCATAAATTTGAAAAAGGCTTAAGTTGCAACTGGTTCAGAACAAGCTTGTTGCATAATATATCAGAAGCAAATATATTTTCCAATGTCTTTGTGCGCATCATTGTTTATGTTTTTACCATCTTTTTGTTAGATTTCAAGCCATGTCTAAATGTGCACTCGCGGGTAAACGAGCAAGTGTCAGAATTTTGTTCTTTTTGTTTTTTAACCAGTTTTCATTTATTCATTAATCATGATAGTTCACATATATTTAATAAATCAGTTCTAAACACTTCAAGTTAACAATAACAAGTAACAAATAGATAACAAAATCAAGCAAATATAAAAATAGCAACAGTAGCATCAAGCCATAGCCATAGATTCGATTGTTAAGGTGACGATAGAAGGCAATTAACAATTACAGATAGATGCACACAAGAACTTACCGGAGTTGGCCGAAGCTCAAAGATCTAGGCAGACGCCGGAGGTGGCGCGACGTTGGGGGGAAGATAGGGGTGTCGCTGGGGCTGGGTTGCCGTAGAGGGGGTCGCCGGAAGTGGGATGCCGTAGAGGGGGTCGCCGGAGGTGGGTTGCCGTAGAGGGGGTCGCCGGAGGTGGGTTACCGTAGAGGGGGTCGCCGGAGGTGGGTTGCCGTAGAGGGGGTTGCCGGAGGTGAGAACGCCGGTGGGTGAGAGAGAGAGAGAAACGGGAGAAAGAAAAGAAAGAAAGCAGATCTGCGTATTAAGGACAGACCTATAGCGACGGAATAAGTCTGTCGCTAATAGTCCGTCGTTAAAACTTTCTAAATCTATTTAGCGACGGTTTTTCCGTCGTTAAAAGTTCGTTGGTAAAAATCCGTTGGAAAATTCTTTTACCGACGGAATGGTCCGTCGGTAAACTTTTTTAACGACGGATTTATACGGACGGTAAATACCGTCGTTGAATTAGCCTTTTAGCGACGGAATACCTTCCGTCGCTAAAAGTCTGTCGCTAAAGCCATCTTTTCTTGTAGTGGTCAAAGGCAAATCGAAAATACTAGTCCAATAATAATATATGCTCCAGCCCGTGGTCTTGCTCCAGAAAAGTCAAATTTGACTAAAATCATTCCCAAAATTAAATGGAGACAACTATCCATTTAATTGGTCAAATCGGATTTGCCACAAGAGAAGGGGTTATTTGGTAATTTTTCCTACCGGAGGGCTGTTTTGATAAAATTCACATACACTAAGAGTATTTTAAGGATCCTATTTGTAAGGAAGATTTTTTTTTTTATATTTAGAGACAAGAGGGGTGTTTTGGGTCATTTTCCATGCGAGGGTATTTAGGAAATTTCGCATAAACGACCAACGGGTCGTTCTAAGAGTAGGAGTGAGTTGGTGCTAGGTTTACAATATCATAGAATAAATTGCATTATGATAATATGACTATTCCATTTAGGTCAACACTGAGGAGTATCCAGTTAAGACTAACATAACTTGGATCGAGGTAAGAAATTTCATCCGAACCCTATTTCATTGATCTGATGTCAAATGCTTTATTATAATAGTTTTACGAACTACATTGAACTTTATTTTATGATTGAAATAAAAATACTTTTGATTAACCCATAAAACCCTAAGATGAACCTTAAAGCGATCATTTGGAATTCTTTGTTCATTCTCATCAATTTATTGATTCGATAATTGTAAAACATTTTGAATTGTACTTATTTCTTTTCAATATAGACATGAGTTAGTAAATATGGGGAGTTATAAGGATGGTGTGTATTATTTGCGTTATAAGGATGGTTGTTGGTTGGGTTGAACTAGTACCTAAATGGACTAGTTAGTGTACATATGCATATGTAAATGTATCGAGCATTGACAGGATGGCTTTGCTAGAGTGTACTGCTCATGTTCAATGTTATCTGTTTTTTTATTGTACCTGAAGTATTTTGAAATGACTATAGATTGAGGAATTGAGTTGATATTCATCCCTATGTCTATATCGAAATGTTGTGATTTAATTTAAAAATCCTTTTACTCTTCATCTGATAGCCACCGAGTATAAGTTCGTCCAAACAGAGTACCTGACTGCTTGAATATTGATAAATGTCCTTCTAAATTTGTGTTGGCTCTAGGCTCATTTCCGCCTAGTTGATTTAACCGTGTATCAACATTAGGCCCAAAATATTGGCTACAAAAGTTGACCCGCTCTTCCATTACGTAAGCCTCAACAATTGAGCCCTCAACACGAGCATTATTATGGAATTTTCTCTTTAAATAAAACATGAACCTAGAAGTTTAGTGAATAGAGTTAAGTGAAATATCAATGATAACAGGGTTTGCGTTGTGTGTAATAGTACAATAGATAGTTAAAGGTTTACCTCTCGAATGAATACATCCACTGATACTGCACAGGTCCACCCATCTTAGCTTCATATGCCAAGTGAACCGAAAAATGCTCCATTGAATCAAAGAATGATAGTGGGAAGATTTTCTCAAGCTTGCAAAATGTGACCACAATATTCTTCTCAAGCAACTCCATATTACACACCCGAAGGGTAGAAGAAAATATATCTAGAAAGAAATGAGATAAATCCGTCAAAGTCTCACATACAACCTTTGGCAATAATCCCCGGAAGGCAATCGGAATGAATCTTTCCATAAGTACGTGGCAGTCATGACTCTTCATCCCTTGGAACTTGCTCTCTGATACGTTACAGCAATGGGATATATTGGACGCATACCCATCTGGAAGTTTCAAGTTCTTAACCCACTGACAGACCTTCTCTACCCGTTTCTTGTCTAAACCGTACGATACTTTCGGAAGTATCATCCTCCCGCTGATTGTCCAAGGATTGAACCCATCGGTTGCCAAACCAAGTCTAACATTCCGAACTTTTTGAGCAAAGGTTAGGTGCCTGCGGTAAACTCCTTCCACGCCTCTCTATCAGTGGGGTTTGTCATCACATCGACATCGCTGCTACGAGCCTCATATTTAGCCCTTATATGTTCAGCCGTATTAGAGGAATGGTAAATCCTCTGTAGTCTTGGTGTAATAAAAAAATATCGCAATATCTTCCATGCAATATTTTTCTTATTCCCTTTGTCTGGTTTATACCTTGAAAGATCACATACCGAATACCTTGTCAAGTCCTTATTATCTTTCTTGAACAGTTCACAGTCGTTATTGCACGCATTTATCCGCTCATAACCTAATCCGATTTTCATCATCATCTTCTTCGCAACGTAGTATGACGGGGGCAGCTTTTCAGTCTCCAACAAACTTTCCTTGATAAAAGTAACAAATTAGTTAAATCCTTTCTCACTCAGCCTGTGGTCCGACTTCAATTATGATAACCTACTAACCGCAGACAACCGTGTGTACTTCCTAAATTACATCCCACAACGGCTCTTCGGTGTCTCTTAAAAAATCATAAAACTAATGAGCCCCCGCATTTGGCTGTTGAGGACTGTCATCTCGTTAGTAGTCACCCCAGTCAACATTAGCACGCCCAACATCTATAATCATATCTCGATAATCATACTGGGCCTCCACCCTAACTTCAGCCTGACTAGCAAAGGCTGGATGACAGTACTACTGTTTCCCTGTGCTATGTCCACCTTGTGTATCCAACCATAAAACCGTATCGAAAAAGATGCCATTCAATCACCATTCTTTTTCTCCAATGCAACAACTCACATTTACTACACAGACACTCTATCTTATCAAATTCAACATATGCAGGATGCGCGTAAGCAAACTCGAGAAATTCATTGACGCGATCCTTGAAATCATCATCATTTTTCCTTTTCATCCAACTTTGATCGACCGACATGAAGACTGAGATTACTATACACCACCTTAAGTTAAAACCGATAATTAGGTAGGGTCAATATGAAAATGAATGCATGCATGTGACAGCATGTCTATACCCCTTCCATTCTTTAATAGGTAGTGGTCCTATCCTATTCAGAAAGACACATGTCTATAAAACAGTTACCGGGCTCATGCTTTGTCCAATGTCTACGGAAAATTTGGCAGCACCTCCCGGTATTTTTCCAAGTACACAACATTGATTAGGTGATTTAACATTCGTCTAATCTCGCTTTTGCAAGATTAGACAGATGTTAGAATACCAGATCTGTATGCACCCAAAAAAACACTGTAGAATGTGTACCAAATATTCAAGACATAGAACATGGATCATGAGCTGATACACTGTTTTATAAATATTTAGCTTTTTCAAATTTTACAAACTGGACATCCAAAGGCTCATTACAAAGTATTACCTTGTAATGAGTATCTTTGAACGGAAACTACGGGTTTTTATGCATGCATGCGTTTAAAATTGGTTTAATTATGCAATAATCTTTCTGAAATATCAAAATTTTGGAAGGACGGAATAATTAGGTTAAATTGCAAGAACATGCCATAACCAAAATGATTCACTTTCAAATTCGTTGACAACGGTTTGTGACCAACTCGTTGTCAATGGACTTCACAAAATAACAATGAATATTCATTCACCTGTAAATGTGATGGGGTTTACAGTTTAGTTAGGGTTATGGTTGTATTTAGGCTTATTAGGGTTAATTAGGAATGTATTAAGATTTAATTAGGGTTATTTAGGGCCCATTAGGGTTTACTTAGGGGTTGTGAGGGCTAATTAGGGCTAAGTAAAATTTAATTAGAGTAAATAGGGTTTAATACGGTTAATTAGGGTTAATTAAGTTTATTAGGTTTAATCAGGATTATTTAGGGCCCATTAGGGTTTAGTTACGGTTTAATTCCAGTAATTAAGATTAATTAGGGTTTAATTACGGCTTACCAGGACTAATCAAGGCAAATTAGCATTTAATAAGGATTTTATTACATTTAATTAAGGTAGCCCCTCTGAGATGGCGCTGCACAGAGGGGCGTTGGGCTAAAGTTGGCGAGCTAGACGGTGGCGTTAGGCTGACGTGGTGTTGAGGCACTGCAGTGGGACGGCGCTACGATGGGACAGCGTGTAGATGGGCGACGCTACGGCGGTGGACTGCGGTCGAAGGTTGCGACGGGCGGTGGGGCGGCGCTGCTGTGATTGTGGAGTGGCAAGAGAAGATAGAGAACGACCGGGAGAAAGAGAAGAAAATTAGGGTATTCTTTAGCGATGGACTTTTGGCGACGGGATGCAATCCGTCGCTAAAGGTCATTAAAAATGTTTTAGCGATGGACTATAATCCGTTGCCAAAAGTTCGTAGCTAAAACTATTTCCAAAATTCGCTAGAAAAATAAAAAACTGGAAATACATTTTTGTGACGGATTATTCGTCGGTAAAACCCCGTCGCTAAAAGGCCGACATTAAAGGTTTTGAGCGACAGACAATTCTGTCGCTAAAATCCTTTAGCGACGGGTGTGTCCGTCGCTAAAGGGGACTTCTAATGATGGATTTATGTCTGTCCCTAAATGTGAGTTTTCTTATAGTGATGAAATGCAATCAGAGGAAAGGGAAATATTCTAGACCATTACACTAGACTAGCCTAGAAAGCGATAATATGTACCTCGCGAGTATGATTGCTAGAAGAATCGAGAACACTTTGTGAAGAATGTACGATGCAAGAGACTTAGAAAAGGTCTTTCGAGGTGAATTATGAAGTGCCAATTTCTCTTAAGAGATGATATATATATATATATATATATATATATATATATATATATACTCTGGGATAAATGATTTAAAAGCTCTATGGAGAAAAAGCTGATCTCTGAAAATGTAAGTCAAAGGCCCTATTTATGGAGGTCTGAGGCGCCAGAAATGATAAAAATGACTATATCAATCTGTGATATGATGATTAGCCATAATATTTTAAATATCGCAGGCTGAGAAAAGTCAAGTAACCGGCTATTTCATTCCGTAGTTTAAAAGATATATTTTCTTAAAATTCGAGACAATATCTGACCCTAACTCGCAATATTTCTAAGTTTATTAGGTGAGATGTACCTTATTCAGAAATCATCTTCATAGTTCATGTAAATCAATGATGTAATCACGTGCATTAAGGATAAATCACAAATAATTCTTAAAATATTCTAAGTAAACAATATTCTTGGCATCTGGACCTGACCCACCTAAATTGACTGCACTGGCCATGGACCCCATTACTGACTGGACTAGACAACTAAATTAGACTAATTAATGGACCAGATTAATGAAGTTATATTATCAGGCCTAACCCTTAATAATAAACTCTAATTAATAATAAAACACAATAATTATTCAATTAAAATTGACTACAAAAATGGGTATCTACTGCTTCATATAGCATATAATGGATGTTTCAAACATGATACTGCGCAATCACAACCTTTGTTTTCTCGAGTTCCTGCTAGCTAATATGATCGAGGATTTGGAGCATAATGCATGATAAAAGATGAGAGGGATCTGATAGTAATATTTTGTGACTAATATTTTGTAGAACAGAGACTTTTATAGGCATGGATGTAGCATCTACAAGTACTACAAAACCTAAAGAATATTCTAGACTAGCAAAAATAACACGATAGCCCCTTGACTAGACAAAGTCGCACTAAAATTAACATCCCCCCCCCACCCTAACTCAATGTGGGAGAGAATGAGCCAATTGGAGTTTGGAAGCCAACATTTGAACTTTTCTTGGAGGATGTGGTTCGGTGAAAATGACTGTTGTTTGATTAAGAGAAGTGACATAATGTAAGTAAACAGTGCCACGAACAACATATTGATGCACAAAATGACAATCAATTCAATCATCTTAGAGTGCCCATGAAACACATCATTGTGTGCAATCTCGGTGGCACTCCAACTATCATATTAATGTAAAGGTGTAGCACACTACAAGAAAACACATTTTTAGCGACGGAGTTTTACCGACGGAGGACAATCAGTCGGTAAAACGAGTTTAACCAACGGATTTTACCGTCACTAAAAGTCTGTCATTAAAAACTTATTACCGACGAAGTTAGTGTCGGCAAAAGTTTTTGCTGACAATGTTTTTGCGGCGGTCTTTTAGCAACGGAATTACCGTCGCTAAAACTTTTTTACAAAATTAATTTTTTTGAGAGTTTTATAAAATTGTTTTAGCGACGGGAATAATCCGTCGCTAAAACTTCCGTCGATAAATATCGTGATTTATCGACGGACTTTTAGCGACGGATTTGTCCCGTCGCTAAAATTCCTCGATTAAAACAAACAGATCTGCCTTTCTTTCTCTTCCCCCGTTTATCTCTCAGAAAAAACTCCCATCGCTGTTCTGAGCTCCGGCGACCAACCTCCACGGTGACCCACCTTCGGCGATCCCCCTCCACGGTGACCCACCTCTGGCAATCCCCCTCCACGGTTACCCCTCCACTGCACTGCCCCGGCGTGGAAAGCCCTCCACTGCCGCCGCGTGAAAAGCCTGCCACTATCGTCGCGCCACCAACTCCGTAGCCCTCCACTGCTGTCGGATATTGTGCGTTCTTTATTAGAAGGTAAATTCCCAACACCCTAATTATTTTTTTCTACCCTACAAATTTGTTTCATAATTTTCTGCTCATGCTTGATTTTGCGTTGAATCTGTATAATTCTTTCAAATTTATCCGTTTAGTCTAATTTTTTGTTTTTTTTTGCTGGGATTTCGCTGGGTATATAGGCTATGCGTGGGTGTTCTTTATGCTATACATATATGTCTATAGATTGAATTTTCTTGGAATGACCCTACACGACTTAGCTATCTTCGAATGATGAGTATCAGAATTCAGTCTTATAACTTTGCGAAGCTGTTGAAACTATGTCATCTCATAGAGTACTTTTTTATGAGTTTTGAGAAGTGAAAATAATATCAAACCTTTAATGAGATTATGTATAGCTACTGATTATTCTAGCTCAACTAGCTTAGGTCCAATATGATGAATTCACTAGTGGAATTGGCTACAAACAGGATAATAGACCATATGGCCTCATTTGAGGACAAGTAGCGTCTTGTGGCACTTAGTCATCATCACCTACATGCCTCTGTTTGGATCATTTTATGTGCAGAGAATGTAATACTTATCTTGCCTATAATCGTATTCCAAAATAACAACGTAACTACGTCTTGTATCTGATTTACTGATTTACTTAGTGATATCATAGAATGACAGACTTTACCTCCCAAATTTCACTGTCAGAATACTGCTCCAGTGCGTCGAGATTTTGTCTAATTGTTCCCCAAACATAGTGGGGTCCTGGCGAATGATGCTAAGCCTTGATCTCAGGGTGTGGAGGCCTATCTTGGATATACCCACATCATCAATTATAATGCTTCCCTCTCTTGGTTCCACAACCCGAAAGATGGCATGTATGAGGGTTGATTTACCACTCCCTGTTCTTCCCACAACACCAACTTTTTTCAGCAATTATGCATATGTATACACTTCACCGAATATATAGATGGCCAAAAGTAGTTAGTAAACCACAAAGTTACTAACTTGTCTTTATGGCAAGCAAGAAAGATGAACCCCGTACTTACTTACTGCCATCACCTAAAAATGCTTTTCCATGAGCTTAAGATCACTATAAATACTTTAACATGAGCTTATGATCACTATAAATACACTATAGTGATCATAACCTCACGTGTCAGGAGGTGCCCGTGTCGGTAGGTGTTGGACACGTGTCCGGAGGTGTCGGACATGTGTCGGTAGGTGTCAGACACGTGTCCGGAGGTGTCGGACACCATATTGACACCCTATATGAGGTGTTGGTGCTTTATATCAATTTTCATTCTTTATATAATTTTGTTAACTGTGCATTGAGCATTTGAGAATTGGGAATTGAGATTGTTGACTGTGCATTGAGAATTTGATAATTGAGATTTTTTATGGAGGATGGGACCCAATTGGATTGAGTCCGATTGACATCGACACCGAAATCGAAATGTCATATTTGGGCCCGTGGTATTGATTTAGTTACTAAAAGCTTAAAGGTCTTATACAGTGTGACATTTAATAGATTTAATTAAGCTATGAAAAGCAGCTAAGCCTTTATGTTTTATAGGTAATTCTTTCATGTTAGACAGTTTCAATCGATATATAATTGTTCAGTTAAGGTCCTAATTAATAGGTCACTACATCGCTTAAATTGAATACCCTAACAGAATTGAACCCTAGATTAAACTAATTGAACCCCTAATTGAACCCTAAATTGAATGTCCTAATCCAATCGAACCTTAATTGAACTAATTGAACCCCTTAATTGAACCCTAAATTGAATGCCCCAATTAAACCGAACCGTAAATTGAACTAATAGAACCCCCTAATTGAACCCTAAATTGAAGTAATTGAACCATAATTAAACCCTAAATTGAATGCTTTAATCGAATCGAACCCTAAAGTAAACTAATTGAACCCCTAATTAAATGTCCTAATCCAACCGAACCCTAAATTCAACTTATTGAACCCCCTAATTGAATACCCCAATTCAACCGACCACTAAATTGAAGTAATTGAACCATAATTGAACCCTAAATTGAATTAATTGAATCATAATTAAACCCTAAATTGAATGCCCCAATCAAATCGAACCCTAAATTAAACTAATTGAACCCCTAATTGATTCCTAAATTGAATGCCCTAATCCAATCGAACCCTAAATTGAATGCCCCAATTCAACCGAACCCTAAATTGAACTAATAGAACCCCCTAATTGAACCCTAAATTGAAGTTATTGAACCATAATTAAATCCTAAATAGAATGCCCTAATTGAATCGAACCCTAAATTAAACTAATTGAACCCCTAATTGAATGCCCTGCTACAATCGAACCCTAAATTGAAATAATTCAAGCGCATCGGATATGTGCATTTTGAACAATTTTTTTCCATTTGAACATTGATCATTTGTTTGATAATTTTAGGTTGTTAGTTGTGCATTTGAAAATTGTGCCTATTGATCGATGACTTTAAGTTGTTAATCGATGATTTTAGGTTATTAGCTGTGCATTTGAAGTAATTGCAATTATTAATTTATGATTTTAGGTTGTTAATTGATGATTTTAGATTGCTAATTGTGCATTGAGCATTTGAGATATTGAGATTATTGACGGAGGATGGGACCCAATTGGATTGAATGTGTGATTTTTGTTAATTTTTATTGCATTTAGCATTTGAGAATTGAGAATTGAGATTGTTGACGGAGGATGGGACCCAATTGGATTGAGATACCTATTAGTTAGCGCAGACACGGACACCACGTCTGATCGACGGTGTCCGACATTTAAAAAAATAAATAAACGGAATATTCCATCACGAAAACATTTATTCCGTCGCTAATTTGACAAAAAAAAAATTAAATTAAAATACTTAAAATATAATTAGCGACGGATATTCCGTTGCTAATTAAAAATAAATCCGTCGCAAAAACTTACATATTTAGCGACGGATTTAAAAATTACGTCGCTAAACTATTAGTGACGGGCTTTTACAGGAGGGACTTTTAGCGACGGTAAATCAGTCGCTAATTGTTTTAGCGACGGATTTTAGGCTTTTAGCAACGGATTTACCCGTCGCTAAAAGCCTTTTTTCTTGTAGTGGCAGTAGAATATGTAACTCCCATGTCCTCAAGTAGCTAACACAGCCATAAAACCTCTGGGTTTGTATCGGTCAGTGCTCGATATTCTGCTTCCGTACCAGAATGAGTTATGATAGTCTTGTTTCTTACTTCTGTAGAAAATAAAAGATAGGTACCAAGAAAGAAGCAACCAACCAGTAATAAAGCATCGATCAGTTACATCCCCAACCCAAATAGCATCAGAATATGCATGTGGCTCAAGGGAGGGGAGGCATGAGGTTTGAAATGTTAGCATTAAAATAAGGTACCTTGACGTATTGGAGAATATGAGGGACATAGGCAAAATGAGTCATACGACGAGCAGAGAGAAATTGACTGACCAAATGCATAACTTATGCAATATTAGGGAAAGTGACAGTCAAGTATACAAAACTGACAATCCATGTGTGACAAAGAGAAGGATCATGAATGGGTGTACCATCAAGAAGAGTAAATCATACATTAAGCTCAAGAGGAGTAGTAGTAGTTTTGTTATGAGTTAAACCAGCATGCCAAAGGAGATCAAAAGTTTATTTGGCTTCAGAGAGATAGTATTTGTTAGAGGCAATGGAAACTTCAAGTCCCAAAAAGTAACTGAGTGTACCAAGATCTTTCATCTCAAAATGGTGACTAAGATCTTGCATGAGAAATAAAAGCCATCAAGATCACTACCAGTGATGATCATCTCATCAACGTAGAGGAGCACAAGTTTAACACCTTCTAGATAACAAGTGCAAAAATCATATGCACCAGTTGTAAAACCAAATTATTGCAAAGTGGAACTAAACGTGGCAAACCAAGCATGGGGAGCTTGGTTGAACCATAAAACGCACGATGAAGCCGGGAAACTTTGTTCGGAGGATGAGAGTATGCTGGAGGAGGCTACATATAGACTTCCTTAATGAGATCACCATTAAGAAAGGTATTCTTAACGTCCATCTGAAATAAAGGCCACTTGCGAACAACAACTATTGCAATTAAACTACAAATAGAGGTATGGCAAGCTACATGAGCAAATTAAATATCTCTTCATAATCAATACCATATTCCAGTGTCAAGCCTTCTGCTACTAAACGGCCCTTATGATGCTAAATGGAACCATTATAGCGAGTCTAAGTTTTATAGATCCATTTATATCCAATGACTGTTCTTTCGAGGAAGATCAACCAGATCTTAACTAATACCACTACTTCATCATTCATCACTTGCTGTCAAGCATTTTGTAGAACTAGCCTCACTATAAGACTGAGGCTCATGTAAAGAAGTAACAATAGAAAAACAATGAAAGTCCTGAAGATATACCAGAGGCTTTCATGCCCGTTGTGGATGAGCATGAAAGGAATCTGGAGGTTCAGTAAGCTCAGAGACAGATAGTTGAGCTTGGTCACAGTGTAGCAGGATCATCGGGTCAGGCAGACATCTCAAGAGGGGTTGTAAAGTCATCAAGAGGTGGCACACCAGTTTCATTAGAGTCATAAAATAGAGGAACAAATGAATCAGTAAAGAATGGAGCATTGGTTGAAGGAAGTAAATGAAAAGAAGACATGGAGGAGAAACATCTTATGTTCCCATAGAACAACATGGCCATATATCCATAAGCAATTGGTGACAGGATCCCAATACCTATATCCTTTGTGTAAAATACCATATCCTACGGAACAACGAAGACGCACATGAGGTTCTAATTTTGTACCCTTATAGAATTAGAGAAGAACGTAACAAGCACAACCAAAGACATTAAGCAAACAATAATAGAGAGATGACCCATATAGACAATCATAGGGAGTTCGATTACCAATGGTGGAAGACGGAAAACGATTGATGGGATAAATAGCCATAAGAGCAGTTTCTTCCCAAAAATTTTCAGGACAAGAGGCAGAAACAAGGAAATCACGAACGGAATGTGTCGATGTTTGTATTCAAAAAGCCTATTCTATTGGGAAGTACTAGGAAATGATCTATGAGTAATGGTTCCATCTTTTTCAAGAAGTTGGAGAAAATTTTCTTGCTTTATATCCCATGGCATTATCAGTATGAAAAAACTTAATATTGCAAGAGAATATTGAGTTTGGACCATGGGAACAAAAGTATGATATATTTTAGATGTTTCAGCTTGATTGTGCACCAAATACAACCATGTAAAACAAGAATAATCATCAACAAAAATGACAAAAGTATTTGGATTCCTCCCATAGTAGAATTCAGAGAAAGCCCCCAAATATCAGAGTGAATGAGATTCAAATGGAGCAGAAAAAATGAAAGTCCTTTGATAAAATGGAGTGCAATTTGTTTAGCAAGCCAACATGGTAAACAATTAAAGTTTTTTAGAACTGACGACACCTAACAAACCACTAGATACTAAATATTCCAACGAAGAAAATGAAATATCACCTAAACGAGAGTGCCACAACTCAACCAGGAAGCGATGGAGCCGGCAAATTATAGCGGAATGGTAGGATGTTAAAGGATGGATAAATTGATGAGCTCAAATAGGTGTCTAACTTTAGGTCGACCCCAATAGTTCGCCCCATCTTATGATCCTGCACCGGCAACAAGTACGAGAGAAGAGCAAAAAGTTCATAAAGGGGACTAACAAAGATGAGAGCAAAAAAGTAGGGATAAAATAGGTATTTGGAAGCAGCAATCAAGATAATTGTAGATATATGACCAACAAGACTAACAGGTAGAGGACAACCATCCGCAGTATGAATTAGTGGATAGTGATAATCATATTGCTTAGAGACAACAGAAAAATGACCAGAGGTCATATGATTGCAGCACCTATAATCAAAATACCAAGATGAGTTACCTGATGGAATTAAAAGACCAGAGGAAGGAGGAGTACAAAAACTAGACATGATTTGCTTGACTATTTTGGCAACATCATAACCCGAGAAAGCGAAATACGAGGAAGCACTCAAGCCATCATAAGCAACAGCAGCAAAGTGCAAGGGTGGCTTGAACTTGTATTGAGTCTTAGGTTTCCAATCAGTACTATAGTTGAGCTAGTGTTCTTAGACCATTTATCAGAATTACGTGGGCAGTTTTATGGGATGCAACAGTGCCGATCTTGTTACATATTTTGCAAGGGCAGGGTAGGGCAATCAAGAGCCATATGACTTAACTCCTGACAGTAACGACATTCCTATTGAAATGAAGAGGATAGGAATCTTTTACAGCTGATGAAGATGAAGAGCCGTTGTAACGTCGGGAAGGAGTAGCAAAAAAAGTATAAGGATGACGGGTCTGCAGAAGACCTCAACAAATTTCTTCATAAAGATGTTCAACAACGGCATTATCTAGGGTTTGTAATGGACTTCGACGTAGAAGCAAGCTTCAAACAGATTCATACGCATCTGTAAGAGATATATATAAACTGAATAAGGCAATTAAAGGTGGTCATGATAAACGATGAAGTTCGCTGAATCACCAGCATCCATGACGGTTCAGTAAGTTCCAATTGATCCCAAATCTAAGAAAGCAATTGATAGACTGACCATGCTATTGTTCCATGTGGAGGAGTGAAGATTAAAGCAGCTACTGACGAGCAAGATCTGCAGTAGTATATTGGTGAGCCAAAAGATCCCAAATTTATCTCGCAGTTTTAAAGCGACCAAACTACTAATAGACAGACGGAACTAAGGTATGACGGCAGGTGATGATCTCATGATTTTTGCTATCCTAGTCCTCAAGTCGGTCAACAAATTTTGGTTGAGTTTCATCTTCGATTTGGAGGGGAATAGTAACATCTCCAATAAGGTAGCGCCACATTTTTTTCCCTTTTATGAAGCTACACATACCTTGGCCCACATAATATAATTAGAGCCAAGGAAAGTAGAATTGGTTGAGCAGAATCCGTTGCAGCCACCAAGCAAAAAGGAAAGCAAGAAATGAAAAATGAACGGAACTGAGGCTCAATACAGAAAATATAAAGAGAAATTGAGCACACTGACAGCAAGAATGGGTTCAGTAGGATAAAAAAGGTGGGAACTGGGCTAAAATGTGAGGAAAACGGGTCATAAACCGGTCAAAGTGAAAAAAAATTAAAGAAGGTCTAACTGAATTGGAAACAGCAAACCGGGTTAAAAAAGGGTCAGTTAAGGCAATTGGGTCCGAATCCTGCAGGCCAACCGAGAACCCTTTGTTGGAGCCCTGGGCGGTGTAGGGAAAGTGGCGGTGCATGAAGGAACGTGGAAGCACAGTGGCGCGTGGGTTGAAGGCAGAACTATTCAGCAGTGTGTGGGAAGGGATTTGGCAGTGTGGTTGGCCACGTTGAGATCGGGGAAGGGAAAGGAATCTTCTGGTGGTGTTGGATTAGGTTTGGGCCAAAAGAAATCGAGAGATGTAACTAAAACGCTGGGTGGTAGCTAAGGCAGCAGATGAACAATATCGACCTGTCGTTACGGCTCTGATACCATGAAAATAATATTATGTATGTAATAGTATGTAGAACAAAGTCTTTATATAGGTATAAATGTAGTGTCCTACAAGTAATATAAACTTAAAGAATATTCTAGGAAAAATAACACAATAACCGCTTGACTATATGTACAACCTTACAATAAGATTAACAATGCACGCTCAGATACAAAAGAAAGGAGTAGGCTTTCTCGAGTTCTCCAACTACTCGTGTGCAATGCAAACGCTTGCACTCGAATTAACATTATTCAAGCACTCAAAAGATGAAGTAAAGACAGAATACTAATCAAATCCAAACACTAGCCCAAGTGGACTCCAAACATAAAAATAAAAAAACAAAACATTTTTTTACATGAATTCCAACACTCTGGAAGCTTTTTCATGATTGTCGTGCATTAAACTGTTTTTACTTGGACGTTGAGAGAGATTGATCGGTTCATAAAAGACTATGTTTATGTCATCTTTTCCACTTCCTGGAGTTCGGAATTCATCGCCCCTTGCATACAAATAATGGCACAACTTGCTTAACTTCCAAATGGACTCCTTAACTGCTTTGGGAACCAAGCTCCCATGTGTTTGAAGCATCATTCGTAGCACTTCTCTCCTGCTGTATTCGATGATCTTTCTCACTTCATCTCTAGCATCTTCCTCGGCTAAGGAACCATTCGATTGATTGACAAGTAAAGAACAAAGATTTAGTTTTCTTTGTATGCTCTCTCTCTGCAAAACAAAGCGAGAAATTGGACTTTTGTTACTCCGTAGACACCGTACGTTGTAGTTTCGCTATGTCTCAGATGGATGAAAAAGTGTAACAAAAGTTCAAAGACATTAATTCCTTTCCGAAACCACTACACGGCCAAAAGAGAGAACTTTACCTCGTCCGATCTGTAATCATTCAGAGGTCGTACAACTCTGCCAACATAATAGTATAGATTGGCATACTCTTCGCTGCTCAAAACATTTTCTGACAATTCCGGGCCGAGAAAAAAGTAAACAGTGGAATAAATTCCACATCCAACGGTATCTGTCCCATTGAAGATATACTCATCGATGCCAGGAGCCAAGTTTTCTGTCCACCACTCAACCTCTTTCAACATACATTTGATCATCTCCAGGTTCTGCACATGAACACTAGTGCAGGTTACTGTCGAGTGAGAGGCAAACTCTATAAAGTTTACATACTCAATCCTAAATGCCGTACCACATTAATGAGGTGATGTTTAACACATCGACCTTGCTTAGCGAATGCCTTGGGTGCAAGGTCATCATTTATTGTATCGTAAAGTGCAGAGAAAACGATCTTGTTTCGTTCGGAGTTGTAACCAACGGAGGAGTATTCATCCCACCTGCAGACCAATATTTAGGTAGAACATCCAGTCAGAGGACCGTTAAGTCCTAGAAGTATCATGTGCAAAAAGACAAAGCTGAGTGCCTTCAAAATTTCAGAAAATTTTCACATAGAGGCAAAAGATTTTCTGACTGCAGCTTTCTACACGTTTACGGTGTAATACCAACAAATGAATTGCCATTGTTTCTTTGATAATTAAGGTACTTTTATTAAAAAAATGTTGGGGCAAGGAAACTTACTTTTCAACCAATTCAATGATGTTGAGCAACTCTTCTCTTGGCCCATCAATGTCAAACATATCATCCAATATAGTTCCAATAACGGAAATCTTGCTCCATGCAATTCGTGCATCCGATAATTCAGGTGAAAAATGGACACTAGCGACCATGAAATGGGAGGAGTACAATGCATGCCAGTCAAGCTCCAGTTGATCCATTCTGGTATCTTTCACCCATCTAGTTATGCATGCATTATAACCTGTCAGTAATGAAATTTTATTGAATTCTCTAAAGAGGTAAATGCTAGTGTCGATACTTCTCAAGTAGCTTAAGTTCTTTGCGGTGTATGGCTTGGCACTTGTTAAAATCGTCCACCGCCAATGCAAGAATGACCCCATTATTGATGTTGGAACAGCTGCTCGAAACATGAAGGCAGTAAGATAATACCAAGTACCTAATTAACATTTTTTTTTTCATAACAACAACGAAATGATCGCCTACCCCAGTCAACGTAATTGTTTACCTATGAGATGTTTTGAGCATTGCGAACTTATCTACGTCGTACAGATTTATGCTTCTTCTGTTCTCAACTCGATCTACATTGTGAATCGAATACTCCAGGGCATATTCCACCTAAAAATGGCACCATTACTGTTTCTCAGCCAAGACGTACAGCAAATAAACCAAAAAACAGAAAGTTTATTCCTGTAGTATTACCTCATTCCGCAATCTTTCATCATAAATTGCTCGATTCAACAACTCGCTCTTTAAAAAGTTTCTTGTCCACCCATGAATCTTTTCAAGAATCGGTTCCCTTTGAAAAATTCTGACTTGTGAAGCCTTATATAACTCAAGAATTGTGCTTGTATTTGTATATTGCATGCCTACGGTACTAAAGAAGTGCTCTTCATCAATGAATTCCGCTAATGCATCTGCAGCGTGAACTTTATTAATTTACCCACATTAAGTAAAAATTGATAAACATTAAGCTCTAAAACCGTTTGTGCATCAAACTTCCGTGTGTAAATAGATCTATTTTTCAAGTGCATCAAACTTCGGTGTAATTAGATCTATCTTTCAACTGAGTTTACTGCTGCCAATATCTTGCGAATTCGGAGCACACCTGATCCAACCTCATAACCGTGCATTCTTAGGAGCTGAAATGCTGACGCGCAACATGTAACATCCAAAAATATCTCCTCATTTCTTTGCTGCCAGCACCTACATATTATCAAAAGTTATGGCTTAGACAAAAAAAAAAAAATATAGCATTCACACACACGCACACGCATAAGATTAACGTAGCTCTTGGAAACTACCGATATGTTTCATTAAGGACGCTTTCTATCTCATAAATAAAATGTCGATCAATTCCCAACTTCATAACCGTGTCAACCACAGAGAGGCGAGAATATATGTCAAAAGGATAAACTGTAGGAACTGCACAAAAAAAAAATTGTCAAGGGCACCAACTTAGAAGAAGTGACAAGATAGATACTAGAAAGGGTTAAAAGAATTCATGGTGGCCACGCTCTGGATGTCGTTCACCGTGCATTTATAGCATATTATTCATTAGCAGCAGTTTCGCAAATATTATGCCAAAACTGCAAGCTTACAGAAATAATATTACGGCAATCAAAATTCACTAAAACTGTATAAGTTTACAGAACTAATATTACGGCAATCAAAATTCTGCAAGCTTATAGAAATAATGTTAAACTCTTGTACCCGATTTTCCGTATAAGTTCAGGAGAGACCGCAGGTACTCAAAACTCTTATCATCATGAAGGTGAATCAAACTAGCAGCTGTAGTGGCAGGCGAATTGAATAGCGAGCCATTACTTCTTTGGTGAGTCATCACCTCCTTCCAACTATGAGCTTCACCAAATGCTTCAGCAACATATGCAATATGACTTTTGTCCCTGAAACTGCTTTAGGGAGGCTCAAAGCATTAGAGTTGCTTCAGATAGTAGCCAGAAATTAAACTAAAAAAAATTGACAAATCCGTTCGTAGAGCTTTCCATTTTTTGTCAGGAGATTAGATTTTCCCTCTATACTTGGTTGAGACAATTAGATGCATCACAGTGGTCTGCGAATGCTCTGTATTGTGTGCTCCCGCTCACACTACAAGAAAACGGCTCTTTAGCGATGGACACAAATCCTTCACTAAAAGTCACATTTACCGGCGGACTACCCCGTCAATAATGATATGTGGTAAAGTTTTTACCGACGAACAATTCCGTCGCTAAAAAACTTTATTGATGGAAATCTTACCGACGGGATTTTAGCGACAGAAAATCTATCGCTAAAGAATTTTAAAAAAAATTCTATTTTTGGCCGAATTTTTTAAATATTTTAGAAAATATTTAGCATGGAATGCGTCTGTCGCTAAAGCCATTAAATAAATTTAAAGGTAGGCTTTTAGCGACGGAATATCAATGAAAATTTTGAAAATATGACTAGTGTAATTACATGTTATATTGAATTTATTATAACATATAGTGTAACTTAATTTAATTTGTTATAATGTATACTGTAATTGTATGTATAGTTTAAAATGTATAGTGTAATTTGTTACAAGTTATAAATTTAATTAACCCTAATTAAGCTCGAATTACTCCTAATTAAACCCTAATTAACACTAATTAATTAATCCTAATTATATCCAATTCGCCCTAACTAGTAATTAGACTTAATTAACCTTAATTAGCCCTAACAACTCTTAATTAAATCCTAAGTAGACTAATTAATTCTAATTAAACCAAAGTAACTCTAATTAACCCTAACTAGCCCCAATGAGGCTATCCCCCTCATTGGATCTCACCATCTGTATGGGGGGCAGATGGTTGATAGGTGGATCACTGATCCAGCTTAGGAGGCAAGGAGTAAGAATGGGAGGGAGAAAACCGAAAGGATCAGGATCTTACGCACATGAGGGTCATTGCCTCACGACGTCGTCCGACATAAGAATGTGACTGAGAACCCGCACCTGTAGGAGGATAAGGTGTGTGCTTTCACGTACAAGATGACAGATGCGAGGAAGAAGAATAAGGATGATGCACATTGGGTGGGGGACTTTGTTTCAGATATTGCACGACAGATCACAAATTAATTTTTTTACAGTTAAAATTTTGGCTATGTATGTTGCCTTAATGGCTTCAATGTCAAATAACTGTTTTCCAGGCCTCGTATGCACGAATCAGGAGTTTCAGTAACAGTCCGGGCAGCCATCAGCGTCCACAAGTACAAGTACGAGTACCAGGGGATTGAAGCGGTGGCTGGATACACCAGGAGTCGTTAGTAGGCCGAAAGGATGCGTACGTAGCCTACCCCACGCGACTGCACGTGCCGTGATGGGACCGTCCCCACCCCCTGCTGCCCTTCCACAGACACATACACTTAACACGGAGGGATAGTTACACCCGTATGATGTTGGTCGCATTGCTGAGGAGGTGTTCAAGATGATCAGGGCAACAATTATTTTATGAAGTCAATATATACATGAAGTAAACACAATTTACAAGTACTACTGAGATTAATGCGTTCGTACCTTTACATGCAGGACGAACGACAGTACCCCCGTCGACGAAAATGATCAGAAGGATCTAGATCCCGGTCTCGACTACTCTTGAGCCCTTCCCCTCTTCCCCTCCCGTGCATGCCCTCCTGGACTTGTGCTCCCTCCCCTCCCCTGTTTGTATCCTCCTCCCACTCTTGTCCCCGCCTCATGTTATATTTGGTTCACAGTTCTGAACAAACTTTGTATATATTTTAAATTTGATATATATATATATATATATATATATAGATATATATATATATATATCCTCCTCTCGCTCTTGTCCCCGCTCTTGGTCTCGATTAGTATAGGATTTGAAATTTGATATATATATATATATATACTCTGTTTTAGGGGTATATTAAATAATTGCTGATGGATCAACAATTATTTCACCCTAATGTGGATTGAGAATTGAGTGTTGAAATTGTGATTACAGGTTTGAGCATTGAAAAAATAAAAATAAATTATATTTTTGGCGTTGATTTTTTTCTGTTGCCAAAAATACGTAATGAAATGTACTTTAAAACTTTTAGCGACAGAATATTTTCGTCGCTAAAGGTTTTAGCGACAGACATTCCGTTGTTAAAAGTCCATTACTTTTTGCTTGTGGGCTTTTAGCAACGGAAGATCCGTCACTAAAAGTCCATCGGTAAAATCTTTAGCAAAGGAAAATTTCGTCGCTAAATATTTGAAATTAATAATTAATTTTTTTTAATAAAATACGGAAATTATCTTTAGCGACGGAATGTCCGTCGCTAAATTAATTTATCGTCCCGTTGCTAAAAGTTAGTTTTTTTGGCGACGGGGTTATTTGCAACGACTTTTAGTCTTTGGTGACTGAATGAGGACTTTTAGTGACAGAATTGTCCGTCGCTAAAAGGCATTTTTCTTGTAGTGTGATTCGTTCATTTTAATGTGAAAACATATGGGTATTGCCCGTAGAATACCTATGCAAATAAGCAAAATGAAAGAAGCATTAAACCTTTTAACTTTCTGTTCGGCATTGCTGAGCATTTTATCCACCGAAGCAGTGTCCAAAGGCAGATTCAAACCCAGTTCAATTGCCTTACTAACCATACCGGGAAATACAATATCGAACCCAATGGGAGAAGGTTGATTCTTTTCATTGACGTATAATCGATTTGAGCCAATGAAGTCGAGGCCTGAAAATGTAGGCATGAAACAAGAAGAAATTACAAGATACCTAGCAAGAACTTAATAAACTCGTATTACCTCTGTTGCATTAGATTTTCTCTTTTGACTTTTAAACATTTAGTTTAAGGTGATTGACTATTTGAATGGAAGGAGTAATTAGTGGTCGAGATATACTACTTTGATCCCTTACACTATGTATGCTTCGCTCAATTAAGCCTCTAGAAAATTTCCAATTGAGTCCACCATTTCCTACAGCAAAAATTTGATAGCGATGGACCTTTCACTGCCGTTGTTCTCCAAATTTCGCGATTGCTAGTTAGTTAGGTGTAGTGACAGTTGAATGAATTAAATGACTTGAACTTAAAACTGTGGGAATTAAGTATATGAGCCAAAGTTGTAACATACGTACTTTGGCACTAGCGTACTTACCTTTTTGAACAAGTTGTTCACCAACTTTCCACTTTTGAAGGGCAAGCAAACATGCCAATGTCGATGAGAGGGAGTCTTTAACTAGTAATGGATGGCTTGGATTAAGGCCCCATGACCCATTTGGGTGCTGATTTTGCATAATCCAATCCACGGATTCTGGAAACATAGGCTCCTTTAAAGCACCCCTAGACGGTACCATGGCCACCCATGCAGTGTCATAAGAAGAAGGAGAGAGCTGAACCTTGCCAAACATTTCCTTGATTCTTGCAATAGAGCCTTGGGAATCCACCTTTTGCTGTCAAGTTTGAAGTTATTTTAGTTAACTTATTATACACATGTTAATGGTGTTATAATGTTACTTTTCAATCAGCTTACCAAAGCAAGATTGTGGCTTCCTCTGACTGTCCACGTTTTAGCAAACCGCCGTGCACCTGCAAAAAATAATCATATCATATCGTTCTATATCTATGTCTCTGTATTTTGCGTGGACTTATATAACATATAACATGCAAAGCAAGAAACACAACCAAGTGCAATAGTTTTTTTTGTGTCACAGAATTTTTTAAATGTAAAATAGGACTAATAGGAATAATATATTGAACATAAGTCTGCAATATTATCTTAGATGCAATTCTTATTTATTAGGTTACTTAAATTACTGTTATTTTGATAAATTTTTGCATTGAGTGGGGTACAATAAGTTAACTAAAATAATTTTAAAATATTCATTTTGGTAAACGAAAAATAGGAGATTTTCTAATTGGCATCCCAGTACAAAAAATTGGCTGTACGTTTATAATGAAGTAGTTCTCAATTAGACTAAAGCTTATAGTAAGTCTGATAGTGAAAGGAACTCAAAATGTATACTAAACATATATTAGTGTCTCTAAAGTCTCCAACTATCAATTGGGATGGGCCTTATTTCCGTACAGGCATAATGCAAAAATTGTACCATAAAGTCCAAACGTATAAATTCAGAATCTCAAACAATATAATCAACCCAAAAAAGTCCAAAAGCGTACAGTTTTCTTTTCTTCTATAATGACTCATCTGAAAATAAGTCATAAACTTAAAAATACATCTGAAAAACTCATGATACCCTCACAAAAATTTAGTTTGATTTCAGTTTTCTTTTCTTCTATAATGGCTCATCTTTTCTTTTTCTTTTCTTCTATGGCCATGATAACCAAAAAAATAACAAGGAAAATTCAGTTTTCTTTTCTTCTATAATGACCCATCTTCTACCAAATTAACAATTGCTTCCACCAAACCACCGCATGGCACCCTCCCATCTCCATGGGTACCACGATAAAGTTGGATTTGATGCATAATTAGGGCACACTTTTTGTTCTTTTAAATTTAATTAATTTTGAATAATCCGAGTTATATTTGTTAGTCTTATATAATTTGAAAACTAAATTGATATGATGTACTACCTAACCAACGGACTGACTTATTCCAATTTAGTTTTGGCAGTGTCCATAAAAACACTCTCTGATATGAATTTATAAGATGTAGAATAAAATAATGTTTCTACAATTGATTTAAATCGTCTCAATATAAATACGCATGCATGCACTCGAGCCGTAGATAGAAATTGTCTATAGTAATACATAGTTTTTGTAATCTTTATGGTAAAGAAATTATAGGCCACTTTTCTTGACAAGACCTCACGACAAACGAAAGTAATATATCACATATATGGGATTTAGGAAAGAAAATTACACGAGAAAAAAAAATGATATAAGCTCACATTAACCTTCACAATACAAAAAAAAATATTATGTAACACAGTACAAGACTTATGGTAAACGAACATACCATATTCCTCTATTTTCTTTTCATGGAGCCCTGGCGAACAATAAAATTTTAACTAAATTCACACGAATAATTAGACTGATTAGAAAATTTAAAATAAATTATAAGTAATAGAATTTAATTCCGTCTAAGCTAAGATAAAATCAATTATAACTATGAGTGACAATTATTGTGTGAATTCAAAGTAATAATTTCGTGAGTGCAAGTGTCCCTATAAGTTTTATAAATTACTAGTGTAAGGATGTTTTTCAAACTTTACAAGATCATTTGTATTTAATAGCTACAACCTAAAACCTTTGTAGATAAAGGGTTCCAATATGTTACAAAAAGACGCATCAGTTGGAAAATACCACTAAAGGCATCTACAGGATGTAAAATTTATATCTTGGCGACAAATGGTTGTCCCAGGTGAATTTGAGTTTACGCCATTCGACTGAAATAGATCTTTCATCTTCTCGATTTTTATGACGTGTTGTCTACGATTTCTTTATAACTATTTTCCCTTGAAACATGGTATATGTTGCCCTGATTTATGTCCTATACATTCCCGTCAAGAAATTAGGGTAAGATATATTTGTTACTAAAGGGATTCATGTTGCTACAATATTGCACAAGTCATTTAAGACCAAATAATGGCTAGACCGTAAGACATGAGAGCTCCATACTATACTTTTCTAAGGCAGTGCTACCTACGAGTTTTTTTTTTACACGCGTAGTTATTTATTTGATTCATTAACTCTTATACAGTATGTACATATACTCTACTCCATAATATTTGCAATGTCAGCTAAAAGGATGCTACAAAGTTTAGTTGTATTTATTGTGTCATTTTAGAGAAAGCCTTTCACTAAGTATGTCTTCAATTAAAACTCCGGATCTCATAAAAGAGCTTCATCAGACATTTAGGAAAAGAAAAAAAAAATAAATTTTGGCTGCTATCAGGGTTGAAGGGATCTTCAATACCTTCTACCTCCTATATAGCGATAATTAATAGTCGCTAAATATTTTTAGTGGCTTTTACTTGGCAACACTAAAAAAATACTGCTAAGAATTGTCACTGAAATTATTAGCAGAAAAGTTACTAGAAAGGTTTATCGACTATCAATTGTTACTATATACAGAACTGGTGGAGATTCCTACAATCCGAATAGAAGTCAAAACTTATTCTTTAGAAAAACTGAAGCAAAGTGACGTGCATTTATATTTCTAGATTACCATAAACTAATACAGAAGAATACAATGACCAAGTCATGTATTGTTAAAGTTATTGGACTGCATCTTACATAGTGGAATGATACTCCAAATTAAGCTAACTTATTGTTCTAACCGTGTGCAAGCCACTGAAATGTACAAATCATTATTGGAAAAAAAAAACCTTTCACAAGCCCAATATAAACAACCCATGCAATAACAAATTGATCATAATGTCTCTCCATATGTACATTTAGTAGTGAAGTTTATTCCTCTTTGTGTTCATGATAAAGTTCTAATTTTTGTAACTCTATACTACGCGCCTTGCACTACAAGAAAATGAACTTTTAGCGACGGATTTTATTCCGTCGCTAAAAATTACATTTAGCGACGGATTTGACCGTCGGTAAAAGTCTGTCGCTAAATATCTTATTCGACGGAATGTTCCGTCGGCAAATATTTTTAGTGACGGACTTTTACCAATGGAAAATCCGTCAATAAATGTTATTTAAGAGTTTTTTTTCAAAAAATTAAAATAAAAAGGGTTTCAGCGACGGACTTTTACCGACGGATTGTATCCGTCGCTAAAAGCCTTTACATCTGTAATTTTTATTGTACTTTAGCGACGGAATTTAGCGACGGCGGAACATCCGTCGCTAAAGATGATTAAAACCTACAAACCCTTCTTTCTCTTCCTCTTTCTGTTTCTCATTCTCCTCGCTGCTCTTGCTCCTCTCTCTCTGTCTCTCACCCACACCGACTTACGCCGCCCACCTCCCACGCCATCCCGCCTCCACCCGCTGCCCCACCTTCGTCGCCCACCTCCCACGCCATCCTGCCTCCACCCGCTGCCCCACCTTGCCTCCCCCACCCCGCCATCCCCACCCTGCTACCCCACCCCCACAATAGTCGTCGGCAGGTTGGGGTGGAAGAAGGGAAAGAAATAAAGGGAAAATTCAGATATCTTCTCAAGGTGATCACTCCTTTTTAATTTCAGTCTGTGAAATGGAGTTGGTGTGTGTGTTACGGGTATGCTAGTGTGTGTTTTAGTGTGTGTCAGTGAGATGTGTATGCTTCCATGGCTGCCGAGGTCGTAGGTGAGGATACGTGTGAGTGATTGTGTAAATTCATGGGTTTTGCCGAGGAGTTGAGTGGGTTTCGGTGCATGAAAAGTGTGTTGGTGGGATTGTGTGTGTGTGTTCTTATTCATGTGTGTTTCGGATGTGGGTAATGTGTAATTACTGTAGATGGGTTTCGGGTGGGTGAGTTTAGGTAGGATTTCGGATGTAATTGTGTAATTTAATTGCATGTATTGGAAATTTCGATTAATTCATGAGCTTGGTTTTCCATTCCTCTTCCTTTTCTCTAAGGAACTTGCATGCATTTCAAATTGAAATCAGCATTGAAGGTAATGATAGCAAATTATTGAGGAATGGACTGGGCACTGCTGATCTATTGTAGTTTCAGATCCTCCACATCTGAAGTTGTTAAAGATTCTTGGGTCATGTATGCTACGATTCGTGATTATATCTTGTTTTTCAGTAGCACCAATTACTTTTGATGGATCTACTGTTAATTACTTTAAATGTGTAGGCCGTTTACGGGACTTCAAATACATGGTTCTTGTGTGACATTGATTTTTTTATAACTGAAAGTTTATTTTAATAAACTTACGGATTACAGTGGAGAAAAGTGTGATCTTTATGCCGTAGATTTGGTTTTTCATTAAATGAGAGTTGGTTTATATCCTTATCAACTATAAATGCAGAAAAGTGTGATCTTTTTACTGGGGATTGGATCCGGAACCCTGCTGGTCCTGTTTACACCAATCAGAGCTGCCACCTAATAGAACATCATCAAAATTGTGTGACAAATGGCAGGCCTGATACGCAGTATCTTTACTGGAAGTGGAAACCACGAGATTGCGAACTGCCTCAATTCAACGCAAAGAGGTTTCTTGAGTTGATGAGGAATAAAGCATGGGCATTGATTGGCGACTCGATATCACGAAACCATGTGCAGTCATTGCTTTGCATTTTGTCAAAGGTAAAAGTACCTAGGACTTGCTTATTGCAGACTTGAATGTTAATGTTTGATATTTTAATGATGATTATTTGGGCTGTTTTCTCTGTTTATCTGCCATCTATTATATTACGAGTAGCCACTATGTGTGACATGATGTTTTGTTATCTCTGGTTATCTGTGTGTATTGTTTTAGTTGTATTGGCACGTGTCTTGCAAGAGAAAAGGAGCCAGAGTTCTGTGTGCTGTTAGTTTCTATTGTTACCCCTTTTTAACCAGTTTGATTGTGTAATACAAATGAGTTAGCTTATATATTAGTTAATTTTATTATGCCCTTTGAATTGCTGATTTGGAATACCAGATTTAGTTGCTTATTGTGCCTTGATCCGGCTAATATAGTTTTCTACCAATTGAATACTATATTTTCTCGAATTCGCTTTTAACTTGTGGATCCGTGCTTGGAGCTGGAGAACAGTACTCAGTCTAAGTGAATAAGATCATTAAGGGGGGAGCTTGGAAATACTGCCCTTGGTTGCTACTTAATTGGCTAAACCATTCAGGGAACCCTTAAAGGATATTGAATGTCCATTTTGGTTATCATAATTTTTATTGTACTTTAGACTGTAATTTTTACATCTGTAATTTTTATTGAAAAGTCTTTACATCTGTAATTTTTATTGTACTTTAGCGACGGAATTTAGCGACGGCGGAACATCCGTCGCTAAAGATGATTAAAACCTACGTGTGAGTGATTGTGTAAATTCATGGGTTTTGCCGAGGAGTTGAGTGGGTTTCGGTGCATGAAAAGTGTGTTGGTGGGATTGTGTGTGTGTGTTCTTGTTCATGTGTGTTTCGGATGTGGGTAATGTGTAATTACTGTAGATGGGTTTCGGGTGGGTGAGTTTAGGTAGGATTTCGGATGTAATTGTGTAATTTAATGGTGTTAGGATGTGTTTTAGGGAAGTTAGGTTTTTGTTTTAATGGATTAATGACCAATTCGTGGGGGTAGGATGAGTTTGGAAGGTGATGGTTATGCATGCGAGGAAATCTCTTGGAAGGTGATGGTGATGCATCTGGAGTTGTTGAAATGCATTATACACAGGGGATTCTGCATATAAATTTGAGGTAAGATCTGAAATGATGTGGATTATCTAGGTACATGTCTTATTTTGCCCGTATTTTTCTCTTTTCCAGAATGTTAAATATTGGTGTTCAAATGGGCTGAACTTTGTAAGAAATTGGATAAATTGAATTGCTAGTAATTGGTATTACTCTTTATTCTGTGACTGGGTTGGTAATTGGTTCCTTAAAGGGTCAATTGTAGTTCTTTGGAGGGTTAATTGTAGTTATCTAAAGGGCTTGATTTTTGTGCTTGAATTTGGTTGTACAGGATATGAATGTGAAGCTTGGATATAAAGGGATGTGTTGGTGGATTAATGTTTAAAAGATTAGCTTTTTGGGTTCATTTCATCCTTGCTTGTTTCCGTTTCGACTGCGGATATGGTGTACAATTGCAGGGAGGAAGAATTTTGGAGCATCAAATTTAGTTTATATTTAGTTTCAAGGAAACTTGTAATTTTGTTTTTGGGTTTTGTATGATTTGTTCTATTTTATTTAGTGATTATCTGATTTATTGTATTAAGTATTAATTGGTGGTGTATATAATTTAAATCTTATTTGTATTAAAGAATTTTGTTTAATTATTTGTAGTGGGTTTTAATGTATAACAAAATAACAAAAAAAAAAGTCCTTTTTAACATATGGACTTTTTAGCGAGGGAAATCCGTCGCTAAAAGTTTTTCTACGGATCAATAAGCTTGTTTAGATATACACTTTAGCGACGAAATTAATGTTGTAAAGAATTTTGTGATAAAAATTCTGTCGATAATGTTTTTTTCTGAAAAAATCAGATTTTAGACAAAAGTATAGAAAATACTTTTAGCGACGGAATATTCCGTCGCTAAAATATTTAATCCGTCGCTAATTGGACAAAAAAGAATAAATTAAAATTTTAAAAATATAATTAGCGACGGAATATCCGTCGCTAATGAAAAATAAATCCGTTGGTAAAAATGACATATTTAGCGACGGATTTAAAAATTCCGTCGCTAAACCATTAGTGACGGGCTTTTATACGAGGGATTTTTAGCGACGGTAAATCCGTCGCTAATTCTTTTAGCGACGGATTTTGGGCTTTTAGCGACGGATTTTCCCGTCGCTAAAAGCCTATTTTCTTGTAGTGTTGCATAATTTTCATGCCCATGATTTTAACTGTGTTGATTTTAAATATTTGTTGAAATTCTAGAGCTGAATGCACAAGTGTCTTGCTAACTCAGATTATACTATGCCTTACAATATTTGAGTTTGATATGTAATAACTCAAGCGAGAAACGCAACAAGAGGTTCGTTGAGCACCATCTCATCATATTTACTTTTTAATTTTAAAGGACTTATAAAAACTACAGATTAGTTTCACTACCTTCTCTAAATAAATAAGGGCTATATAGTAAGCCTTATTGGATCTAAAATTAAGGGAGTATCCTTAAAAACGCTAACATAAAAAACAAAATCTATATTTATGAAATGCGAACGAACATAACATATGAGATTTTGAAGAAAAGATGATGGTGTTTAATAAAACGTCAGTTGTCAAACAGTGATCTAGTAGTTCACTGAACATTACATACAGCCCAGATCACACCCTTTTTTTTTTTTCCCTCTTCTCGCTTGCCCGCTCCTACAACCAGCAGGCTATCCATTTGCATAATGTCCCAAAAATGCCAAAGACTTCGACACAGCCCACTTATGTGGAACTTTTTGTTTTTGTTTTTCCTTTCTTCTTCCTCTTCTTCTCCCTCCACCCCCACTGTCATCCAGTCTTTTTCTCTGCATGCTATGTAAGCATTGTAAGCCTCTTTGCGTATGACAAATTGGTTTTGTACTAGATACTTTCACATGGTATCAAAACTTTTCGATTCAGGCCTAACAGACAATTCGAAAGTAATTCTTCCATTCCACCGTCGTCTAGTCTTTTTCTCTACATGCTAGGTGCACTCAAAAATCAGTGGGGCCATATGTGAGGGGCATATTGAGAGTATAAAATCCCACATTAGACATAAAATTTCACAACGGACAAGTAACAAATAATACTTCAACATATAAGTCTTGTAGGTTTCTTCCCTGATGACCAATTGATTTTGAGTTTGATGCTTTTACATTTGATACCACCAAATGTAAAAATTATCTTTGTAGTTCCTGTAGAGGAACTAATAGGCGACAAATATTATTGACTACACATATCTCGAATATTGCTATGAGTTTAATTAATGTATGTGCAGAGCACTATTCATACATGTTAGGCCTGCGTTTTTGCTAAGAGAAACACTCGACTGCAAGTTACACCGGTGTATCTCATTGCTAGGCCTGCGTTTTTGCTAAGAGAAAGATAGGATTGTCTCCGTGAGTGAGGACCATTTGAGAAAGCAAAAAAGCAGTAGTTTAATGTTTCACATGCAAGAATAACAAGAAACACTTGACTACAAGCAGTAGTTTAATGTCTCACCGGATGAATATTTGCTAGGCCTGAGTTTTTGTTGCGAGTGAAAGATAGGATTGTCTCCATGAGTGAGGACCATCTGAGCCATTTGCATGTATCGAGAGAGAGAGAGAGAGAAGGGGAAGCGGGAGAGATGGGAGGCCAGGGGGAGGGAGGAAGAATGGCGGTTTAATGTAATTTAGGCAGTAGTATATATAGACTTTTCCTGCACCGATTTTCCTTCGGTTCCTTGGCAAAAGCGTAATTAACCAGGAGACAACCTGGTCTCTTGGAAGATGTGTGCCTTAATTATGAACGTATAATTAATAACTTCCTTGGCAAAAGCGTAATTACTTTTCTTACCAATATTCTCCATCACAACTGCTTATGGTTTTCTTTTTCTTATGGTACTTGGGAGGTGTAAAGCAATATAGGTGCATTTTACATTTCTTACCAATATCCTCCATCACAATTGCTTATGGTTTTCTTACCGATACTTTCCAAAGGTAAATGTTTAGCAAAAAGAAATTTTGCTGCTATTTGAATCGTAAAAAAATTCCTACAACACAACGTTTATTGATAACTAATTATCGTTAAATATATTTAGTGACCTTTATATAATGACGTGTTATAAGGTTCACGTAAAGATTGTCACAAAAAGTGTTAATAATAAAGCTACTAAAAACATTTATCGACGACTGATTAGTTGTTCATATTGCATGCCCTTCTTTGTCATTGTGGGCTAGCTGTAGATATTTGTTCGCTATAGTTCGCTATAGTCTATTGGAAGATGTGTGCCTCAATTATGAACGTATAATAACTTCCTTGGCAAAAGCGTAATTACTTTTCTTACCAATATTCTCCATCACAACTGCTTATGGTTTTCTTTTTCTCCATCACAATTGCTTATGGTTTTCTTACCGATACTTTCCAAAGGTAAATGTTTAGCAAAAAATTTTTTTGCTACTATTTGGATCTTAAAAAAATACCTACAACACAACGTTTATTGATAATTAATTATCGTTAAATATATTTAGTGACCTTTATATAGTGACGTGTTATAAGGTGCACATAAAGATTGTCACAAAAAGTGTTAATAATAAATCTACTAAAAACATTTATCGACGACTGATTAGTTGTTCATATTGCATGCCCTTCTTTGTCATTGTGGGCTAGCTGTAGATATTTGTGGGCTATAGTTTATGCCAGTAAACAGAGAGTTTAAGTATATAGAAGATTAAAAGATCTGCAATTTTCTATTTGCAAGTAGTCTTTGAAGAGTACATAAGCAGATTTATGACTAACTTTTTTTTTTGGGTTAAATTTATGACTAACTTAAGAAACAATATCTGTTAGTCTAGTGACTTACTTCTACTCCTAATTCTATCTGTACATTAATGTTGTGGACATACCTGTCGAGAACAATGAAATTATGTTCTGTTTTCGTTAGCACGGTCCACAACAAAACTAATATGCATGAATGCATGTGTGTTTGCAAATTTAGTAATTAATTTGTTACAAAGTTAGGATGTGTGTTTGCATCAGGGGCTAGAAATGTTGATATTCTTTCAGGCACAATCGGAGTTGAGTGCCTATCTTGGGAGATATATATTGTGCAAGCTTTGGAGCAAGGTTCCTGGTTTATATTTCTTTCATTTTGATGAAATTTGTAATTTTGTTTTGGGATTTGGACGATATGGTCCAATGTATTCGGTGAATATGTGATTTTAGTAGTTGAGGATTGAGTGTTAGTTGGTGGTATATGACTTAAATCTTATTTGTATTGCTTGAAATTGGGTAAAGAAAGAATGCTAGAATGAAATTGCCGATGGTTTTGTTGATTAGGATTAATTGTTGATGAAAATATGTTTGAATTCTTAAGCACCGGTAAAAACTTGTTTTCTGTTTTAAAGTTTTACCAACGAAGATTTAGCGACGGAAATAGGTCGCTAAAAGGCTTTCGTTTTAGTGACGGATGCTTAGAGATCGATTTTTCGTTGCATAAAGTAATTAGCGACGGACTTTTAACTTTTAGCGAGGGAATTCTGTGACTAAAAAAAGTTCAATTATAGGGACGGAATTTTTTGCGAAATTACGCAAAACACCTTTATCGACAGAATATTACGTCGGTGAAGGCATTTAATTTCGTCGGTAAAAGTAAAGGTTTTACTAGGAGATCACCAAAATCCATCGATAATCTTTTGGTGATTGGATTATTACCGACGAAAATTATGTCGATAAATGTATTTAGCGACAAATTTGGGGCAATGGAGGCAGAATTTCTCTGGAAACTCACAGCATCTTGCTAAAATGGAAGTAGAGAAAGTTACTGCCCTTTTAATAGCAATTTGGTCGAACCAAGCCTCCTCATTTTGACGTCCAAGCTCATTAAAGTGAAATAATATTTATTAAATCAAACGTAAAATAAGTACCATGCTAACGATTAAGTAATATATTATAGGCATCCTGCCTTTCATGCCTTGACTTCAAATATAATGTGAAGCAGTGACCAATCCTGCTGAGGGTCTGCCCATGCGACAATGACATGCTGAAATGGTTGCCTACTTAGGTAGTACCTATCTGGCAATGACATCCTTAGATGGCGGTCTATTTATTCGACAACGACATCCTCGGGCCGAAACTTTTCATATTTATTTTGACATTAATGATCAGAATTACAAATAATTGCTGTTGGAAATAATAATTAAAAAAAGCCAGTTCTAATTTCTTTGGGTTTAAGAATCACTATTCTGATGGTTTAGCGAAAGGACGTAGAATTAAAAGCAATTATTCGAAATCTGTTCATGGGATTATGTAACAATTGTTGCTCTACCCATGAATTTTGTGTAATTTGCCCAAACTTCATCATCACCAGTTGGTGCTCTACCTGTGGACAAAAGAACCTTAAATCTGAGATCCTTAAAAGCTAAAAGGAATCCTTTGACATGTATTTAGCTCTAGCAATTCATATAAAACATCAATTCGAAATAATATAATCAACTTGCGTAGCAGTTAATGAACTACTACTCTTTGTTTTTTTATGCCACCCATGGGAAGCGGTGCTAATCATCCACCGGACACCAAGACGTAGAGTACAATAATAGAGTAAAAACTTCATGAGAAATTACACAAAACTCCCTTGAAGTTTGTCATAACTACATTCACCCCCCCCCCCCCCCACCTCCTAACTATGATAATTACACTCCGCTCCCCTGAGGTTTGTACTCGCATTACACATAACTACACACTTTTAACGGCAAGCCTACTCCATTTTAAGATTCTCTGACACGCTACTTTATGCAATTTTCAAACCTAAAATACCCCCCATTTGTAACATTTTATAACAAAAAATACATATACTATTCTCCCAACAACAAAAAATTATTACAAGCAGGGGTGACGGTGAAGGCAAGATTCTCGAAGGCTTCCCCAGCGACGGCGACTGCATTTTTGGCAGAAGAATGTGGAAGAGAAGCACGGGAGTCATGTGGCCATGTTCCGGGAAGTGTGCAGGTAGCTGGGGAAGAGCCGGTCGGCTTCGTCCGCCCGGAGGGTCGTGCCGACGCCGTCCAATGTGAGGAGAAGAGATGATAGCATACTGGAGCACAGGATGGGATTCAAAGTACTATTCTCCATTGCAAAAGGTCTTACAGTTCATCCTCATCATCACAAGATGGATTTAATTGAGGACTAATTCCGAAACATATTTCTAGCATCGATTGTACATTCGTTTATCCCTCTTTGTTTCTTAGTCAATTTCTTAAATGGGTTACAGATTGTTCTCTCCTATCCAGATCTGCACCTGCTGCGTTCTTCGTCGGTGACTAACGGGAATGGGAGGAACCCATTTGGTCAAAGACCCAGATCGAGATTGGCAAGATTTGTGATGTTCAAGAAGATTGGCTACCTGCAATGGATTTGCACAGTGGTTGTGTTCTTGTTCTTTGTGGTTTTCTTCCAAATGTTATTGCCCGGTTCAGTGATAGAAAAATCGAGAAATACGGTGAGAGAGAGAAAGAGAGGGTTTTTCTCGGGATTTGACATTTGTGAGGGACATTCATGTCTTTTTGCATTGCACCGTTAACACCGTAAGAGAAATAGTTACTTTTTGAGCAGAGTGTAATTATCATAGTTAGGGGGGCTGAGTGTAGTTATGGCAAACCTCATGGGAATTTTGTGTAATTTGCCCAAACTTCATCATTACCAATTGGTGCTCTGCTTGTGGACAAAAGAACCTTAAATCTGAGATCCTTAAAAGTTAAAACGAATCCTTTGACATGTATTTAGCTCTAGCAATTCTTATAAAATGTCAATTTGAAATAATGACTTGCGTAGCTGTTAATGAACTACTACCCATGGGAAGCCGTGCTCACCATCGACCGGACACCAGATGAGCTGTCCCCAGAACTGTCATTATCACTGTTTCCATAGCCACAGGGCTGCTACGGAACAGATCGAAGAAGGCTTTGTGAAACTGAAACTTGTAATAGAAGAAGGCTTTAAAGCAAGGAATAGGGCTCAAGGCTAGCCCACGGCCAAGACTCGTAGAAAACGTATTTTACATAGGCCACAAGCCTAGCTCAAAAGTGAGGGTCGTATAAACAAAGCGAACACAAAATTGCCCCATATATATATGTAGGGAAAATTGCGTAAAACTCCCTTGTGGTTTGAGGTCGTTGCAAAAAAACCCTTGTAGTTAGAAAAGTTGCAAAAGAACACATGTGATCGGAAAAGTGTTACATTTGACGGTTTCTGTAACGATTTAAAAAATTTGTCTAAAATACCCCTGTTTCAGTGCAGAGGGGCAACACTACCAAACTAGCCGGACCTGCTGCACCTCTAGCCCTTTCATCGTCGGGGCCTTCTCTCTCGTCACAACTGCCCAGCCATGCTCGTCACCGCCACAAGTCCAAGCCTCTGTCTCCAATCCCACGGCTGAAACATCCTTGTCTCCATATTTTCTGAGTTTTACGCCGGTAATGTGATTGGATTTACCCAAATCGCATTATCTCAAATCTAGTGTTTCAATCGCAATGTGCGATTGAAACCCTAGATTTGAGATAGTGCGATTAGGGTTGCGATTGGGTGGGGGCTAATGCCTTGTTACGAAGGGGTACCGTGTCCGAAAGAAGGGAGACAACGGGATTGGGCGGTGTCCCTTGTCTCGTCGTGGCAGCAGGTGAAATTGTGTTGTTATGGCGGCCGCAGCAAGCGACGACGGGATTAGGTGCAGCATGCGGTGACGGTTATGGGTGGGTGGGTGGCAGACATGGGCGGTGGAGGTGGATGCGGCCGGATCGGTGAGTCCGACGGCTAGGGTTTGGCTTGGTTGGATTAGGAAAGAAGTTTGGGAGAGAGAAAGAAACTTAGGGCATTTTAGTCATTTTCTTACATTAGTTTTTTGTGAAACGCACTTATGAGGAACGTGAGCATCACATGCCGCTAATGTGGACGGTGTTTATAGCGGTTGCAACATAATTAGCACCTTGGGTGTTCTTTTGAAACTTTTCTAACTACAAGGGTTTTTTTGCAACGACCCCAAACCACAAGGGTAATTTGTGCAATTATCCCATATATATATATATATATATATATATATATATATAGATATATAACATAAGAGACGAAGCGTTGTGCATTATGGAGGCGACACGTAAGCCTTTTTTAGCGTTCTTTTTCCTTTTTACCCCTTCTAATTTTGTGATACGTAGTCCCATTTTACTTACGCGACACGATATTAGGTTAATTTTAGTATCACATTTATTTTTTACCTGTACTTATTAAAGCCACATATGCATCATGACTCTTTACTAAAAAATTCGTAACTATTGTTGCCATAATTTTAGTTTACCTTATATGAGTAAAAAACTAATTCTATACCTTCTAGGTCTTTAAACCATCAGAATAGTGTTTTGGTATGCTCCTTAAACTGATTCTTAGGTCCTATAAGGTGTTTTGGTAATTTGCCACAGAATGAGGAGTATCCTATGAACATATTTAAGGAGTATCCGATGAATAGATTTTGGTAATTTTCCACCAATATGGGTTATTTTTGGTTTAAAGAACTAGAAGGTGTAGCTTTGTTAAGTGTTACCCTGCACTGCCTCTGTGACTTTGCAGTTACTCGTGTTCAATATCATTTGCATCATTTACATTGATGGTGTTCTCATTGTTATCTATTTTTAAGAAATGAGATTAATCTCTTCCTCACATTATCGTTGTATCTAATTCACAAACTGTGTTTCACCCATTTATGATTGAACGACCTCACTGAGCTCTCAAAAGCTCACCCCTTTTTGGTTCCATTCTGCGGGTAATAATCACCAGTGGATTACTTGGGAGAGTTAGAGCCTGGAGTTGGAGTGAATGTAGTTTCTATCATTTTGTTAATTAAGCACCTGCGAGGAAAAATAGTTCGAAATTCTTTGTTTCGTATACTTCAATCGTTAGATTGTTAATATGGAAATTGTAGAAGCTCTGGCATACATTAATTTTATTTTAAGGGATAGAGATCATATGTTCCACTAAGAGATCGATCGATTGACTAACGCTTCGAAAATTTCGAGGTGCTACAAAAACTTTACCTAATCAATGTATCAACATATTAGGACTTAATTTCAACTATTAACACTTCAAAAATACTTTAAGATAAACAAATATACACTCAAAATATAAAAAAAAATTAAATATTTTTAAAAATAAAGTCATCTCACTTTGTAAATTATTCTCAAAAGATCTTAATTCGTGAATTATTTATCTTTGATTTCATACATGATTTTCGTATTTTACATTTGTGAGATTTTTTTTAAAAGTAATTTTGAGGTTTTAGTAGTGAAAAATTAAGACCTGATATGTTAGCATATTGAATAGCTAGAATTTTAGAAGGTGCATAATTGGTTTTTTTATTCTTCTAAAGCTTGGTAAAATTATTCCAATTATACCTGCAAAATGTTTAATAATAAATCTAAGTAAAGAATCATGATACAAGCAGAATTTTGATAAATATGAACAAAAAAGGAAAAGGACTCAAAAACAAAAATGCTGATGTGTCGTAAAATTGACCTCAAATTCTAAATTTGGAATCATATATACCAAATTATGTATGAAATCAAATATAACTAATTCACGGATTAAGATCTTTCAGAAATAACTTACAAAATGATATGACTTAATTTTCAAAAATATTTACGTTTTTTTATATTTTTTAGTGTTTATTTTGTTAACTTAAAGGTACTTTTGAGGTGTTAATATTTAAAATTACGTCGAAAAATGTTGATTCATTGATTAGGTAAAGTTTTAGAAGGTGTAGAATTGGTTTTCTACTCATATAAGAAATTAAAATTATGACAACAATAACTACAAATTTTTTCATGATGATAAATCAAAAGTGAGGCTCGTATAAACAAAGCGAACACTCTATTACATCATTGCCCTATCTATATCATGATATATATATAGGCCACAATTAAGCCTTTTTTAGCGTTCTTTTCCCTTTTTACCCCTTCTAATTTTGCAATACGTCATCCCATATTACTTACGCGACACGTTATTATGTTAATTTTAGTATCACATTTGTATTTTACCTCTACTTATTAAAGTCACATACACGTCATGACTCTTTACTATGATGTATTATTAAAAACTTTGTAACTATTGTTGCCATAATTTTAGTTTACCTTATATGAGTAGAAAATTAATTCGATACCTTCTAGGTCTTTAAACCATCTAAATAATGTTTTGGTATGCTCCTTAAAGCGATTCTACACCTTCTAGGTCCTATAAGGTGTTTTGGTTATTGGCCACAGAATGAGGAGTATCCTATGAACATATTTAAGGAGTATCCTATGAACAGATTTTGGTAATTTGCCACCCGATATGGGTTATTTTTGGTTTAAGCAACTAAAAGGTGTAGCTTTGTTAAGTCTGTGACTTTGCAGTTATTCATGTTCAACATCATTTGCATCGTTTACATTGATAGTGTTCTCATTGTTAACTGTTTTTAAGAAATGAACTTAATCTCTTCCTCACATTATCATTGTATCTAATCCACGAATCGTGGTTCACTCATTTCTGATTGAGCGACCTCACTGAGCTTTCAAAAGCTCATCTCTTTTTGGTTCCCTTCTGCAGGTAATAATCACCAGTAGTTTACTTGGGAGAGTTAGAGCCAGGACTTGGAGTGAATGTAGTTTCTACCATTTTGTTACTTAAGCCCTGCGAGGGAAAACAATTTGAAAGTCTTTGTTTCATATACTTTAATCGTTAGATTGTTAATATGGTAATTGTAGAAGCTCTGGCATACATTGATTTTATTTTAAGGGATAGAGATTATCTATTCCACTAAGAGATCGATCGATCGATCGATTGAGTAATGCTTCGAAAATTTCGAGGTGCTACAAAAACTCTAACCAATTAATGTATCAACATATTAAGACTTAATTTCAACTATTAACACCTTCAAAATACTTTAAGATAACCAGATATACACACAAAATATTAAAAAAAATGTTAAATATTTTTATAAATAAAGTCAACTCACTTTGTAAATTATTCTCAAAAGATCTTAATTCGTGAATTATTTATCTTGATTTCACACATGATTTTCGTATTTTACATTTGTGAGTTTTAAAAAAAAAGTAATTTTAAGGTTTTAGTAGTGAAAATTAAGACCTGATATGTTAGTATATTGAATTGGTAGAATTTTAGAAGGTGAATAATTGGTTTTTATTCTTCTAAAGCTTGGTAAAATTATGCCAATTATACCTGCAAACGTTTTAATAATAAATCAAAGTAAAGAATCATGATACATGCATAATTTTGATAAATATGAACAAAAAAAGAAAAGGACTCAAAAACAAACATGATGATGTGTCGTATTGACCTCAAATTCTATATTGGGAATCATATATACCAAATTATGTATGAAATCAAAGATAACTAATTCACGGATTAAGATCATTGAGAAATAATTTACTAAGTGATATGACTTAATTTTCAAAAATATTTTACGTATTTTTTATATTTTTGAGTGTTTATTTTGTTGACTTAAAGTACTTTTGAGGTGTTAATATTTAAAATTAAGTCGTAAAATATTGATTCATTGTTTAGGTAGAGTTTTAGAAGGTAGAGTTTTAGAAGGTGTAGAATTCGCTTTTTACTCATATAAGAAACTAAAATTATGACAAGAATAGCTACATGTGCATGTGTAATTTTAATAAATATGGACAAAAAGAGAAAAGGACTCGAAAACAAACATGATGATGTGTTGCAAAATTAACCTGAAATTTTAAATTGGGAATCAAATACACCAATACATGCAAAAAAAAAAAAAAAGAAAACAACACTACAAGAAAACAGATTTTTAGTGACGGAAATTTCCGTCACTAAAAAAGCAATTTCCATCACAAAAAGTTTTAGTGACGGAAAATTCCGTCACACGATTCCGTCGCGTAAAACCTCGTCACTAAAAAGTTCGTGACGGAATTAACGATTCCGTCTCTAACTTTTTTGACGGAAAATTTCCGTCACTAAAGGTATTATATATTTTGAATATTCTTTTAAAATTTCGTATAATACGTCACTAAAAATATATGGTGACGGAAAATTCCGTTACACATGAAATACGACACGAAAATAAATGGTGACGGAAAAATTCCGTCACTAAAGGTATTATATCAATGTTTTATGCTTTTAGCAACAAATTATAATCGTCGCTAAAATTATAAAACAAAAGAAGTATAGTTCTGCCTATTTTTTTTCAAATCCCATTTTTTTCTCCAATCTGTATACAACAAATCCATCAACTCATCAAGCACACAAAATCCATTACTACATCAATCTCCATAAAATCGATTACTACATCAATCTCCACAAAATCCATGAACACAATATCCATTACCATATCAACCTCCACAATTTCCATCAACAGAAACTCCACAAAACCATTAACACAAACTCCACAGGTCCACAAACACATAAAATATTGTTCCCAACCTATTCTGGACGCACCTAAAGGCCCACTGGGGTCCCATTTTCCATGACACGTCTGCACAAGCAACAAACATTTTCAAACAACCGGTCAAAGCATGCACGCTCACGTCACGTGCACTTCTCACTTTCATTACATGACTTCGTCACCAAGAAACTCATCATCGTGCGACGCCGCATCACGCTTCGACTGTCGCACTTCGCACGTCGTCCATCGATGCGCCATGGTACTTGCCCAAGGAGGTTGGCCTTGGCCTCCCCCTTGGGGTCGGCCTCGGCCTTCCCCTATGGGTTGGCCTTGGCCTTCCCCCAAGGTTTAGCCTTTGGCCTCCATCCTTAGCACCTTCACTTCTCTTTAAGAGGCCTTGCATCCTCCGCGATCCCCGTCGCCCGGACACAACTCCGCGATCCCCTTCTCCCGGACACAACTCCGCGACCCCGTCGCCCGGACACAACTCCGCGACCCCCGTCACCCGGACACAACTCCGCGACCCCGTCACCGGCGTCCGGGCGTCGCACTTTAACACTCTGCAACGCCCATGCGCCGCGCCGATGATACAGCCGTGCCCCCAGGCTCTCTGTCACACTACCGTGCCCCCGGCACCATACGTACTCTGTCGCGCCCATGCGCCACCATTGACACAAACGTGCCCCCGGCACCTAACTCACTCCATCGCGCCCATGCGCCACAATCATGTCATCATGCCCCCGGGCACCACACTCATTCATCACACCATGCGCACCTTGCCTTGGTCATGGAACATGCTTCAACCCCCTCTCCGGAGTGTACATCATCCTGCGGGGATAGGCCACTCCTCCGGCACACTATCTCTGCCAGGGAGCTCTTCAACTCCCCTTCCGCCAGGTAGACGGCTCCTCCGGGATGCTACCTCGGCCAGTCGGGTAGACGGCTCCTCCGGGATGCTACCATGACATGCTCCGAGTGCTCCGACACAAGGACTCAACCGCGGGGATAGGCGACTCCTCCGGGACACTATCTCTGCCAAGGAGCTCTTCAACTCCCATTCCGCCAGGTAGACGGCTCCTCCGGGATGCTACCTTGGCCGGCCGGGTAGACGGCTCCTCCGGGATGCTACCTTGGCCTGCAGAATAGACGACTCCTCCGAGACACTATCTCCGCCAGGGTGCCTGCGTGACTGGCCTACGTGCTCCGGCACTGGGGGCTTGCGTCGGCACCCCTAGGGACTATGACCCCCGGGTCACTCCGAGACGGGAGCAGGTCTTCGGAGGGCATCACGCCTAGTTCACCTGACAGTTGGGCGTCGGGTCTTCCCTACCGCTGTCAGGCCTGTCGGACTCCGCAAGGGCTTGGATTGGAGGCTAGATCAAAGGGGTTCTCTGGCCACACCGACGCTGTGGGAGCCAGTCTTCTCAGACAGACAGAGCGACGCTGTGCGGGGCAAGCCGGATGAATATGCGATCTGACAGTCAATGGAGCACCGACACCCGTGGATCCTTCGGTGACGTGTCACTCTCAGGGAACGCCACGTGTCAGTTAATGACATCATCATCTCAATCTCTATAAATAGAGGTCTTGAGAATTCATTTGAGACACGAAGATAGAGGTTGGACATTTTCAGAACATATTTCACTTTCTCACTCTAGAATTCTAGAGAGAGAAACATACAGTACCCTGACTCTGGACCTAAGCATCGGACTGTGACTGTCATCGTGTATTCATCTCGCGCTATCGCCCTCGCAGCACTGCCACCCTCGAGTTCTGTCTGGGAAGTCCTTGGTCTCTGCCTTTGTTCCACCCTTGTTGTGTCTCACATCAACATACTTGGAAGCTGACTCAGACTGAAACCTTTGTGGCACTTCCACGTAGGTACGAACCCAGTTTCCTTGGCATCATTTTGGTGACTCCGCTGGGGAGGTGAGCATCGTACTGCAGTTTGTCTATCTTCCGCACTTAGTCTCCATGCCTATACAACGAAGAGTTACGAGGGCTACCAGCCAAGGCCTCACCCACACCGTGCAAGAGGAGGATCACCTCAGCGAACAAGAAGGGACTAGTGCTATGCGTCTCCAAGACCAGCCACAAACTACCGCACCTGACATACAAGTTGCAGTCAATGCGGCCATCCAACAGTTTTCGCCCACTATAGCCACTCTTATGACAACCATCTTAGAAATGCAAAAATCAATCCAAGTCTTGACTTCAGAATCATCGACTTCCCGAAGCCTTAGAGCTTTGCACCCTCTGCCCATTACTCACCCCGTGTCATCCCAAGCTCCAGGTTTGGCCCCTCCTGCTCATATCCAACCTTCAGGGCCTGGGCTAGTTTTGGACACTACTCAGGTGCCAGTCTCGCGACCACTGCTACCTTGGTCTTCCGGGCCCTCGACAGTAAGACTCGCGGCACCTCAGCCCCCAGCGCCTTGCCCTTGCTCGAAGCACTTCGGAGACTCACGAATCAATTAAGATGGAGCCTAACCCGAACATAACTAGTCAAAACCTAAACACAAGTCATTCCCCCGGCTTACTCCAGTCGACCTTTCCTGACGACCGGCCTCCAACAGCTGACACTACCAATGTGCAAACCATGCCCCCAACAAGTTGCTCACCACCACCAACCCCTCTCTACCATCGTCATCCCCTCAATGCCTCAAGTTGCACCGTCTGGGGGCTCTGGTGCTCGGATCATCACGACAGGGCACAAACCCTCACATGCGTCGTACGTCACCAAGCATGACCTTGATGCCCTCCTTCACCGTCTCAAGCAGTCATCCTTACCCCATCCCCCTCTAAGCTATCAGGTCATGCTCCCTACTCTGGCAGCCTCACTACCAAGCCCTACCCTGTCAAGTACAAGCAACCATCCTTCACCTTGTTCAACGGCAAAGAGGGCAACGCCCGCGAGCACCTCACCCATTTTGCTGGTTCCCTGGAGCACTATGGGGAGGATGACACTTTGAAACTTCGGGAATTTCACAAGTCCCTGACTAGTCTCGCCTACTCTTGGTATCATCAGATTCCCGACAGTACTGTCCACCCATGGTCCGACATGGTCCAGCTCTTCCTTGACAAATTTCATTATGAGACGGAACGGGTGACCATCGTTGACATCGCCGGAATCCGCCAGAACCTCGGAGAAGACCTCAATACCTATGTTACGCGATTTCATCACAAGTGCTTGGAGTGCATTGACTTCAGCAAAGATGAAACCCTTGTACCCATTTGCATCAAGAACATGAAGGACACCTACAGGGTCTACCTTGAAAACCTCCAGCTTCGGTCTTGGAGACATCTCAAGGAAGCTGCACGATGCACCTATGACTCGGTCGGTTCATCAAAGACCCCAAAGCCCCAACCTCATATTGCCTTGGCCACGACGATGGAAGCAGCTAGTAACGATGACAACAACCGCAAGCGTCAGTCCCAAGGAAGGGACGGGCATCCTGACAAGAGAGGGCAGCCGATGCCTGCCCCGGAATACCCATGTGACTTGAAGACTGTTAGAGATCTCCTTGAGACATAGATCGACGACAATGCCATAAGCCTGCCCAATGTCGACAATGAACCTACCCCGGAAGACTTAGCCCATCACAACTACTGCCCCTATCATCGGAAGGTCGGTCACGGCCTCAAGTGTTGCAGGGGCCTCAAGTTTGTCTTCGCTGACAAGATTGCGTCCGGAGAGCTCAAACTCTAAGTACGGGACATAAGGGCATGCCTTAGTGCATTTTTCACACTTGTAATTTTTTCGTTCATTTTGCAAGTTTTCATGTACGTCATACCCATGTATCAAGGCATGCTGCCTATCCTTCATTATCAATGAAGTTCCATTTTCCAGACTTAGAAAATTTTCAAGTTATATTGCTCTTGCACAAGTCTCTTGATATCACCCTTCATGCCATCACCCACTCCCTTGGGGGCTTCACCCCTTCCCAATCCCTTCGGCCTCACATTGCAATGACTTGGTACGTGGTGCGCGGGGTGGCTCGAGCCGCGCTGCTACGGTCGCATTATTATCCTGCATTCACTTTTCTTGACATTTAGAATAAATTTCATTTTTTTTCACAACCGGTCATCGATGATCATCCTCAGTGGTCTTCCTCGGCATCCTTGTCTCAGCACAACACTTAAAAAAATATTCATTTTTTTCGCAACTGGTCATCAATCACCACCCTCAACGGCCTCCCCTTAGCATCCTTGCCCGAACTCAAAAAAAAAAAAATTCAACACTTAGAAATTTTTTCAAGTTTTTCATCTTTCCCACTACTCCTCACATTCATGCTCTCATCACTCTCTCTATAACTCCATTCACTCTCCCTCTCACCATCCAACACCCCTTCCCCACTTCATACACAACTTTTCTCTTGCTTATGGAAAAAAGTTTCATTCTTCTCCCATCCCTTTGCTCTCATTCTCATCTTGCAAATTCTGAAAATGTCATTGGGGGCTCCCTCTTTAGGGCTGTAAAAAAAAATTTATTATTCTTATTATTTCATCTTATTTTATTTCAATTTCAAAAAATCTGGAAACCCTACCCGCGAACCCAAACTGACCCGTGCGCCCACTCTCAGTGTTGTGCCCGACCCAACCCGACCAGAAACCCGACCCGCATCTTTCTTCGTCCTCCTAAACCCTAATTTTCTAAACCCTAATCTATCTCTCTTTCTCTTCTCTTTTTTTGCGCCGCCCAGCCTCCATGCGGCGCCGCCAATCTCCCTCGGCCTCACCATTTGGCCGGTAGCCCCCCTCGCCGACGACGACCCCCCCCGGCCGCAACTCCTTCTCCTCCATCTCTTCTCTCCCCCGCCCCTCGGCCACCCGCGGCACCCCGCCGCCGCCGCCATCGCCCCCTTTTTCTTTCCCCTTCCTTATTCCCCTCCATCTTCCCCCTCCCTTCCTTCGGCCCCGGCCTCCCCAACCCCCTCCCCAAGGCTGACCCCGACCCATCCCCCTTCCTCTCTCCTCCCTCTTCCCCTTCCTCCCCCTCCCCTCCCCTCCTTCGGCCTCAGCCTCCCCAACCCCCTCCCCAAGGCCTCCCCCTCCCCCTTCCTCTCTCCTCTCCTCCCTCTTCCCCTTCCTCCCTCGCCCCCTCCCAGGGCCTCGGCCATGACGAGGCTGGGCCTCGGCCCATCCAACCTCCCCGCCCCTCTCCTTCCCCCCTCCCTCCTTCCCCTTCCCTCCTTCCCCTCACCTCTCGGCCATCCGCGGCACCCCGCCGCCGCTGCCCCTTCTTCCCCTTCCCTTTTCCCCTCTATCTTCCCCCTCCCCTCCTTCGGCCTCGGCAACCCCAACTCCAACCCCCTCCCCTAGGCCGACCCCGCCCCTCTCCTTCCCCTTCCATTTCCCTCTCTTCCCTTCCCCCCCACCGCAACCTTCATGCCACACCCAAGGCCGACCCCTCCTCCCTCTTCAACCTTCGGCCTTTATCCTCCTCCCCCTCCCCTCACCTCCGGCCACCATAAAGGCCACCCATTTTGGCCTTCCCAAAGCCATGGCCACTAACCTTCAACCACCTCTCCATCCCTCATTTTCCTTCAAACCCATAATCTCTTCCCTTCGGTCACCACACCCAAGTCCACCCCGCCACCTTCGCATCATGGCCGACATCCAAGGTCGACACTTCAACAAAATAATTTTTTTTTTCAACATAGACCGACATGCATTGCTCGCGCCCATGCGCCTGTTGTGGACTGCCCCTGCATCACGATGCCCAACCGCACCTTTGTCGCGACCCGCATCACGACGCCCCTGAAATCAACATTTTTGGTAGGTGGTGCGCGAGGAAGCTGACGCTCATCTTCCGTCGCTCGGGCGCCGTCTCCGCGACCCCCGTCGCTAACGCCCGTGCATCGTCTCCGCGACCCCTGTCGCCAGCGCTCGTGGGCCGTCTCTGCGACGCTTGTCACCCATCGCTCGGGCGCCGTCTCCGCGACTCCTGTCGTCAGCGCCCGTGCGCTGTCTCCGCGACGCTTGTCGCCTATCACCCGGGTGACGTCTCCGCGACACTCGTCGTCCGTCGCACGGGCGCTGTTTACATGCTCGCGCCCCTGCGCCCTATCATTGTGCGTTTGTCTCAACCCCCAAGCATTCCAAGCTTCCGTAGGTGGTGCACGAGGTGGTTCGAGCCACCTACTCTTCATCATCATCATGAATTGACGACCTCAACAACACTCCGGCCAAACAACATAAAATCTTGCTAAGTATTTATGCGTGCGGTACCCGCTCGGGTTGCCCCTCCGTACACACCACACGCAGGGGGCTTATGTTCCCAACCTATTCTGGTCGCACCCAAAGGCCCACTGGGGTCCCATTTTCCATGACACGTCCGCACAAGCAACAAACATTTTCAACGCTCACAACCGGTCAAAGCATGCACGCTCAAGTCACGTGCACTGCACACTTTCATTATATGACTTCGTCACCAAGAAACTCATCATCGTGCGACGCCGCATCACGCTTCGACTGTCGCACTTCGCACGTCGTCCGTCGATGCGCCATGGCACTTGCCCAAGGAGGTTGGCCTTAGCCTCCCCCTTGGGGTCGGCCTCGGCCTCCCCCTTGGGGTTGGCCTCGGCCTTCCCTTGGGGTCGGCCTTGGCCTCCCCCTATGGGTTGGCCTTGGCCTTACCCCAAGGGTTAGCCTTTGGCCTCCATCCTTAGCACATTCACTTCTCTTTAAGACGCCTTGCATCCTCCGCGATCCCCGTCGCCCGGACACAACTCTGCGACCCCGTCGCCCGGACACAACTCGGCAACCCCCGACGCCCGGACACAACTCCGCGACCCCGTCGTCGGCATCTAGGCGTCGCACTTTAACACTCCGCCGCGCCCATGCGCCGCGCCGCTGATACAGCCGTGCCCCCAGGCTCTCTGTCACACTACCGTGCCCCCGGCACCATACGTACTATGTCGCGTCCATGCGCCACCATTGACACAAACGTGCCCCCGGCACCTTACTCACTCCATCGCGCCCATGCTCCACAATCATGTCATCATGCCCCCGGGCACCACACTCATTCATCACACCATGCGCACCTTGCCTTGGTCATGAAACATGCTTCAACGTAGGGATGGCAATGGGGCGGGTCGGATGTGGATCTGCTAAAATCCGAACCCACCCCGTTACCCCTGAAATCCCACCCCGCGCCGGGTTCTGTAATCTTAATACCACATCTGACCCTAACATACTTTAGAAAACCCATCCCCGCCCCGCCCCGCCTTGCCCAAACCCAGCAGATTCTTCCAAGCTTACTTCCAATGGCAGGAGATTCAGTCACGGTTGGTGGCCGGTGGGGAAGCTTGGCAGTAGATCACGGTAGGCCAATATACTCAGATGGCAGCGATCACGGCGGCAAGGGCTTGCTGATGATCCAAAACCATCATCACAACGGCGACGGCTTGCTGATGAACGGCGGCGATGGCTGTTGGGTCAGTCACCGACAGTGCCTTTATGGCAGTCGCACGTCAGTCGCCCACGGGGGTAGAGAAGAAGGAGGCGCCACGATGGGGAGAGAACTGAAGTTGTCGGTAGAGAGTGAGATGATTGGAAATTAGGGTTGGGGAATGGGGAAGATAAGGATATCTTATATACCTGTGGGATGGACGACTAGGATTAAAGGGTGAATAGGGTTAGTGTACCGGGGCGGGAGCGGGTCGCGGGGCGGGGTGGGTACCGGGGTGGTTTGGACTAAATACCATACCCGCCCCTAACCCGTGGCGAATTTTTAAAAAAAAACCATAGCCGCCCCGTGGTCCTGTCAAAGTAAAAAAAACCCGCTCCTATAGGAGCGGGGCGAGGCGGGTAACCGCCGGTTGCGAATCTTTTTGCCATCCCTACTTTAACCCCCACTCCGGAGTGTACGTCATCCTGCGGGGATAGGCGACTCCTTCGGGACACTATCTCTGCCAGGGAGCTCTTCAACTCCCCTTCCGCTAGGTAGACGGCTCCTCCGGGATGCTACCTTGGCCTGCGGAATAGACGACTCCTCCGGGACACTATCTCCGTCAGGGTGCCTGCGTAACTGGCCTACGTGCTCCGGCACTTGGGGCTTACGCCAGCAACCCTAGGGACTATGACCCCGGGTCACTCCGAGATGGGAGCAGGTCTTCGAAGGGCATCATGCCTAGTTCACCTGGCAGTTGGGCGTCGGGTCTTCCCCATCGCTGCCAGGCCTGTGGGACTCCGCAAGGGGTTGGATTGGAGGCTAGATCAAGGGGGTTCTCTGGCCACACCGACGCTGTGGGAGCCAGTCTTGTCAGACAGACAGAGCGACGCTGTGCGGGGCAGGCCGGATGAATATGCGATCTGACAGTCCATGGAGCACCGGCACCCGTGGACCCTCCGGTGACGTGTCACTCCCGGGGAACGCCACGTGTTGGTTAATGACATCATCATCTCAATCTCTATAAATAGAGGTCTTGAGAATTCATTTGAGACAGGAAGATAGAGGTTGGACATTTTCAGAACATATTTCACTTTCTCACTCTAGAATTCTAGAGAGAGAAACATATAGTACCCTGACTCTGGACCTAAGCATCGGACTGTGACTGTCATCGTGTATTCATCCCGTGCTATCGCCCTCGCAGCACTGCCACCCTCGAGTTCTGTCTGGGAAGCCCTTGGTCTCTGCCCTTGTTCCACCCTTGTTGTGTCTCACATCAACATACTTGGAAGCTGACTCGGACTGCAACCTTTGTGGCACCTCCACGTAGGTACGAACCCACTTTCTTTGGCATCAAATACCAAGTCAAACACAAATCCTAAACTATCATATAATAGCGATAAACCTTAAATATTAAAGTAAGTTGATGTTTGAACATTTCAAATTAAAGAGACGGGATTAGTTGGTCACTCAATTTCCATCCTCATCAAGGTCATACTCCTCATTGGCATCCAAACTATCATTGTCATCATCATCCTCAGTATTTCTGGATGGCTGCACAATCATATAAAGATAAATTTAACTAACAATTACTAAAAATTCACATCATAAATGATATGGTGAAGAATCATGAATCATATATGCCCGCACATAATCTAATTAGACTACACTTAAGTCATTATCTAAGTAAGCTCACTATTTCCATTACCACGGTGATAGAACCCACCCAAAATCCCTTCCACGCACACATACACACACATACATGAATATGTACCTCAGCCTGATGTCCCTCCACATGACATGCCTCTGGTTCCTTATGTTTTTGCATAAATTCTTCAAATAAGCTACGCAGTTCTGGCTTCCAGTGATCGGGCATATCCTCAGTCACATTTTGTGTGGCTGTGATCCGTCTAGATGATCCTCCCATGCTGCTCAACCTCGACCATGGTGGTGGTCTGCGTGTTCCAAGACCAACTGCACGTCTGAGTGTGAGAATAATATCCCACCCCCAAAGAACCAGAATTAGGTGTTATTTACTACTCGTTAAATACAATCCCCAAGCCAAATTTGCGCAAAATTTATACTTGAACTTTTGCAATGGTTCCAAAGGATTCCAATGACGTATCAAGGAGATCAATTTCAACATATATAGGGTCCCTCCTAAGAACATTCTCAGTATTGACTTGATACTATGGCAAAAGGGGTGACATTACAAACTTATGTGAACGTAATTTTCGCCACTTCGCAAAGGGAAAAACAAGCAGGGTAAATACATGAAGAAGGATGCCCTTTACACCACAGTTCCATCATATCGGTTAATATTTGCACCCTACTTGGTTTATCTTTAAGGAAAGAAAGAGAACACAACTTCTTAATTAGAGCATCCTAATTCAGGAGCCATCTTGTGGTTTCTAAAAGGCTCTAGTTAACTACTTAGGTCAGACACGGTAATTTTACTGAACCACATGTCAAAGGTTGTCTATCAAGGGTGAGTGATGAAACACTAACTGTGAAAAGCATGTTGATCACAAGCATATAATTGAGCTACAACGATAAATGAATAACATAAAATTACTAGTTCAATCCCAACAATGAATAACACAATATACCAAATTATAACATGTAATTGCAAAATGAACTCAAGAAAAGGAACGAGAAAATATAAAGAGAGAAAACAGGACCATGACCTTACCTGCGGCAGCAAATCAGAGGGGGAAACGGTGACAGCAAAACGGACGGCAGCAATTTTCGGTGAGAGAGCAGCCATGGAGCAGCAATTTCTAGTGAGGAGCAGCAGGAGCAGGAACAGAAACTATGCTTACACAGGCGCGGCAGGAGCAGGCGCAGAGTGTGGGGCAGGAGCGCACTGGCATGCGGGGGCTTGCGGGGAAGGAGCGCACAGGCGCTACGCGGCGTACGAGCAGGAGTGCACAAGCGCTACATGGCTCAAACGAAAACGCCGAGGGAACTCAGCCGGCGGTGACGGAATGGGGAGAAAGGGAGGGGGTAGCGGGAGCTCAAAGAGGGAGACGGAAATGAAAAGAAAAAAAAGCCCTAAATTATACATTTGGGGGTTTTCTCCAAAGCTAAAAAAACAAAAAAATAATCAAAATTAGAATTATTTGGTCACTAAATTATACATTTTGAAGTTTTAGTCGCTAAAACTTCTAGCAACGAATTATTTTGTCACTAAATTTGTATTAGTTTTTACATCTTAACATTGGTTAGTTTTAGGTGACGGAATTTTAGTGACGGAGCAAATTCCGTCACTAAAAGCCTTTCAGGTGACAGAATTTTAGTGACGGAGCTAAATTCCGTCACTAAAAACCTGTTTTCTTAACATTGGTTAGTTTAGGTGACAGAATTTTAGTGACAGAGCAAATTCTGTCACTAAAAACCTGTTTTGTTGTAGTGCATTTAAAAAACTTTTAAATGCTAAAAAAGAAATTCACTTTTACAAATTAATTTTTAGTTAGATTACCTCAAACTCTCAAACTGAAATCATAGACTCCTTTTAAATAAAAAAAAATCAAATATAAGTATGAAGTCATAAGCATTGGGCGTCATCAATAGAATAACTGATAAATTTTAATTATATTACTTGCGCTTCCAAAAAACAACTCTAACCAATAAATAATGTATAAGCATGAGAGACAAAATTATATATTAAAATAAATGTTATATCTCATAAGTTGGAGATTTTTTTATACTATACTTAATTACAAAATTAAATTATTGGTATTTAATTATGACTTTTATAAGCTAAAGTATTCAACAAGATAAAAATAAAAAATCTAAAGAGCAAAAGTTAAGTAAAGATAAAAAGTTTTGTAGTTTTAGAAAAACTCTAAGTAAGAATGTAAAAACATGAGAGACAAAATTATATATTGAAATAAACGTTGAAGCTTACTAGGAGTTAATTTGATTACTAGTACTTAAACAAACTTTAAATATGAAAAATATTAGTAAACGTTAAAATAAAATGTTGTAGCTCATAATTCCGGACGTAAAATTGCTTTATACTCTTAATCAATAAATGAAATTATTAAAACTTAGGCATTACTATAATAACGTGAATATATAATAAAATTAGAACTTAATCAACAATATATAAAGAAAAAAGATAAAGTAACTGGACATATAAAATAATTTTTTGACGGTCAAAGTTCAATGCTACCGAGCCAGTCAACCTGAAGCAAAACCCTTAGAAACAATCTTCACGCGGCCTTAGCCTTCCCTAAGCTTTGGCCTCGGTCTTCCCCCAATGATATTCACGACCGCGCCATCGATCTATGCAATACAAGTGGTCACGCCCGAGCACCGTCTCTGCATCACGTGCCCTCGACACGACACTCGTCCCTGCAATACCAGTCGCCGCGTCGGAGCACTGTCTCTGCATCACGTGCCCTCGACACGGCGCTAGACTCCATGCACCCATCGCCGCACCCATGCACCGTTTTCATGTCATGCGCCCGCAGCACCGCACACATCTCCTGTGCCCATGCGCCGCGCCACTTATATAGTCGTGCCCCCTGCCATTCGGTCATACTACCACACACCCACGTTGGTCAATCCTCTTACCACACCATGTGCATCTCACCTTGGACGTGGAACTTGCTTTGATCTACTTCCTGGAGTGTGCAACATCATGCGAGGATAGGCAATTCCTCGGGACACTATCTCAGCCGATTAGGTAGGCGATTCTTCTGGAACACTACCTTTGTACACTCCATTTTCTCCGACATACAGACTCACCCATGTGATAGGCTCTCTCTCTAAGATACTATCTCCGCTAGGGAGCTCCAAGTGCTCCGGCATGAAGACTCATTTTCCTTTAAGTAGACGACTCCTTTGGGACACTACCTCCGCCAGCCGGGTAGGCGACTCCTCCGGGATGCTACCTCAACGTATCGGGCAGACGATTCCTTCCAGACACTATCTCGGCCCGTTAAGTAGGTGACTCATCCAGGACACTACTTTGGCGCGCTCTGAGTGTTTCAGTATCAGGACTCACCCGCAGGATGCTCGCTCCTCAAGACACTAACTCTGCTAGGGTGTTTGCATGACTAGTCTACGTGCTCTAGCATATGCCTCGAGGTCTTTTCATCTGCACGCCTAAGAACTATGACCCCCCAGCTCATTCCAAGATGGGAACAGGTCTCCAAAAGACATCACGCCTAGTCTGCCTGATAGTTGGGTGCCAGGCCTTCCCTACCTCTGCCAGGTCCTCGGCTTCTCTTGATTCTCTATGGGGCTCTACAAGGGTTTTGGACTGGTGGCTAGACCAAGAGTGTTCTTTGGCCACACTGGTGCTGTATGAGCCAGTCTTTCGAGACAGACAGAAGGATGCTGTGAGGAGAACGCCTAGTATATATACGATCCGACAATCTTTGGAGCACCAGCACCTATTGGCCCCTTTGGTGATGTATCACCCCGAGGAGCACCATGTGTCGCATGATGACATCATTACCTCAACCCTTATAAAAAGGGGACTTGAGAATTCATTTGGGGACAAAAGAACAGAACTTATTCTCACATTCACATTTTTACTCTAGAATTCTAGAGAGATAAACGTACAGAACCTTGACTTTGGACCTTTACTTTGGATCTAAGCATTGGATTATGACTATCGTTGTGTATTGACCCCGTGCTTTTGCCCTCGCAGCACTACCACTCCTCAGGATCTGTCTAGGAAGCCCTTCGTCTCTACCCTTGCTCCATCATTACTTTGTTCTACATCAGCATACTTGGCATCTAACTCAGTCTGCATTCCTTGTGGTACCTCCACATCTACTTCGAATGCATTTCCTTGGCATCAATGGTTTCTATGCCTCAGAACTATTCTTTTTACTCGTACATCATTATTTTTAATGATTATACGAATTGCTCCTTCTTATGGGGTGATCACTAGTTTTGTGATCAAATCCATGGTATGTTTACAAAATTTAAAACCTATTTTGGAATATGGTATGTTTTTCAGGCGATTACCTAGTTGGATCTGAAACTTATGAGAGTCACGAGATTGACTTGCGGCAGACAGCCGCTATAGTAATAAGTCCCCTAAGACTTTGATTAATCCCTAATGACATTGTAGTTAATAAAACTCTTGCTTAATTGGAGATTGTACGGAGCGTATGTCTAGTTGAGTACTAGTTAGACTTTAAAGCACTAGCAAATAACCTAAGGTTTTATTTGCGAGTAGAGTAGTTATTTTAAAGATATTGTTACCGATGTTTTGAGAATCACTAAGTGCAGCTCCTAATGGTTTAAGTAGTGGTTTAAAATTTAGTGACTAGTAAGAAATTTGTATCTGCAGGTGCAGGTTATAGTAAGGCTTGGCAGAGCCTCTGGTAATTAAGAACCCAATTGGCCTATATCCAGTCACTGACGTAACTTGTGGGCCCAACTATGGGTTCAAATTGTGAAGGACTAGTATTAGAGCAATCGGTCTTGCGAATAGTCGTTAGGGTTTAAGAATTGAGGACAAATGAGTTTTGTGCAGTGCATTTTGGAGCATAGGCTTAAATGTCTTTCGGTAATCTATCTGATGCCAGTGAAGCGGGTGGTTCACACAGTATGTGCTTAGAGGTTTGGGTTTCTCGAGGTATACTAAAGTATCATCGTGTCTTGAGGTTTTGGGAACAAAAAGTCCAAGGTTAATTCCCCTTTCAAGTTTCAATTAGTGTTTAATCCTAATCTATCATTGCATAAGTGTTGTTCTTAACAGTGTGATATTGAAGATATTAGCTTGTGCTAATGGCCTACTTATAAAATTAGGGTCGTAGAGCACTAAGTGAACATCTTAGTAGCATTGCGAGTTGCTGAGTTCATAAGTTTCTTGAGCAAGGTCTTATTAACAAAGATTGCTTTTTTGGGTTCAAAGGTACATTTGGAAAACAAATTTTGAGTTCTGAACATGAAGTGTCTTCGGCATAAATTTGTATTGCTCATGTTTGAATTTTGTTTCAATAATTTTAAGCTTATGTGATCAAGATCATTTGAAAATGAGGCACTGTGCTTTATTATTATTAATATATATATATATATATATATATATTTTGAGATAAACAAGATTCCAGCTCCAAAATGCTAATGAGAGTTGTATCTAAAAGCTACCCTGTTTTTGTAAGCGGCATATTAGGCAGTTGCTTATTTATGTATTTTTAGGAACAAAAAGTCCAAGGTTGACTTATGGATTGCAAACATAATTTATGATCTATTATCATCCAAGAGTTGGGTAGATTTTAACCAAGATTCTTTATAATGATGGTCGAATTAGGTCATAGGCCTAGGTTTCAAGTAACTCATAAGTATCTTGTGAACCGTGTACGGTTATTTACCATTTACTGACTTATAGGCAATTCCGAATTCAAAACCTCAGTTTTCACGGAATCAAATGGATCTAATAGAGATGATTTTTGTTCTTGCGTTGATATGCTTAACTCTTGATTTCACTTTCTTGGGGTGACCATAAGTAGTATCTTCTGGAAGTTTTTTGAAAGTTGTTAATTTTATAGAACAAGGAGGGTATGGGCATAATTTTGGTAATCAAGGGGTAAGGCCGGATTCATCACCAAGGTAGTTTCTTGAAGTGTTGCCTTTTTGTCCAAAATCCAAACTAAAGTGCGTACGTGGTTGTGAGCTGATCTGAGGTTTGAAAATTTTTCGTCTGATAATGAATATTTCCAAGAGGATAAAACATAAAGGAAGCGTCACCTCTATTTTGATGAAAATGGTTCTTGAATGCTAAGTTAATTCAAAGTTAGTTTTGCTTGAATTTGATCTTTGACAAGGTGAACAAAAGTGGAACCTTCGTTGTGATTTGCTTGAGGATATGCTTTTGATTTGGTACCCTAGGCCTATGATCTTGGTTCTTATCACTACAACAGAATTGCTCTGTGGTGACGAAAAGGCCCACGGTGTACAAGGAACCGTAGGTACAAGTTCTGTACACCTACGGTTTTTATTGCACCGTGGCCATTGGTGCTGCTTCAAATTAGAAACAGATCGAATCGTGACTCTCTCTCTCTCTCTCTCTCTCTCTCTCTCTGCGACTGAGTGAATCTCGCAGAAATTAACATTTCACCATGTCTGGGTCTGCGACTTGTCTCTCACAGCCTCACCCCCCAAACAGCAGACGGCCGACGGCAGACACCAGCTCCTCCAGTCGACTCTCTCTGTTGAGAAGAGCTCAGATCTGGAATGAGTGGCCGGAGTGGAGCCGTGGAAGGAGACGGCGAGTGGACCGGCAAGGACGTCTTCTTCTGTTCAGATCTGGAAGGATCAGTGACCGGCGATTGATGACGGCGAGGCGAGGACTCCACCGGCCACGATAAATAGGTACGCTAATTGTTTATAATTTCTTCTTCTTGATTTTGACAGCCATAGGATTTGTGATATTTGGATCAATCTACCAATCAATCACAATTGTCAAGACCCAGTTTGCCAATTCGATCTTTTGGTAGTTTAGAAAGAAACCCTTTTACGTTAACTGCTGTTTCATCGCATTATCGATGATTTAGTATTTGTGTGCTGTTTGTTTATTAGTCATTTGTTTGTATGCGTACCTGTGATTTGTGGGAGGGTTTTTGGTGTTTTGGTGTAATGGTCTTTGGGTGTTTTAAATCTTCAGGGAGAGGTCAAAGCGTGAGTGTTGCGATGGCTAAAAGCTCTTTCAAGCTGGAACACCCTTTGGGTATGTTTTTTTTTCCTTGTACAGTTCTTTATTTTTTGTGATAGCCATTTGTTGGCTGTAATTATGTTTTGAGAATTGATCTGGGTATGGTTGGATTGCTTATTTGGTGGTTAATTCATATTACTTGATGAATTTGTGTCAAAGGGTCTCCATGATTTGTGTCAGTTGGATTAGAAGATTTGCTTTCACCTTGATGGAATTAATCTGGTGGGTTTGGAATTGGAGGGTGATTTTAATCATTGGAATTTCCATTCCTGTGCATGAAGCTTATGTTTTGAATCTGTACTAAACCTATGAATTTGTTACTGGAATTTGGAGTACTTTTGGGTTGTTAACTTGGAAATTAATGGAAGAAAACCAGTCAAGCTGGCCAGAGAAAGAGAGAAGAAGAAGGCAGTTTCATTTCTGCAAAGTTGATAAAAGTCACAGATGATGCTCTCCTCCTTTAAATAGGTTACAACCGACTGAAAAATAAAAATAGGAAGAGAAAGGCAAATTGACTGCCACAAAATCCCAACTGCTTAAATGTTCTTTGGAAAAGCAAATGCCGCGTTATTTACGCTGGCCCTCTTAGTCAATGCTTTACGCGCAGCTAGGCGCCTTCATCTTCTTTATTTCCCTGCGGCTCTAGCCCGCGCGAGGTGTTAAGCTTTATGGTTCTTTACCTCTCATTTCTTCTCACTGTTTATTCACCTTAATTTTGAGAGCATTTCTGGGCTTGGGTGAGGATTCCTCTTTGAGAGAATCGTGTCCTTTTCAATTACATGAATTCAACAAGTGGTTTCTTATTAGAGTTTAACTTGAAATTTCAACCCTGAATTGTTTGAGTCCTGTTAACTCCTTTCAAACTATATTTTCCCTAGGTACTTGCTTGGTACAGTGCTGCTGGGATGAATGCAATACTTTAGTACTTGCTTATATTCGAACACTCTTGGCAATTTTCTGAATACATTAACCTTAGAATAGTTGCACATTCTGTAGGCAGATATTTAACTGACTTAGCACTGCTTGTTCTCTCTTTTTTTCACTATTGATAGGAGTGTAAGTCGACTTGATTATTGTTTTTATACCATTGGTTGTCTAGAGCACTGGTTATGTATAGAAGCCTTGCTATTATGTTTCAGAGAGAAGAAAAGAGGGAAGCTGGAGGCCCCTGGAGGCCCCTGCATTGTAGGGACCCTGAATGCGATAATTGAGCCTTAATGGAAATTGAAATGTCCTTGCAATTGTTGTTTCGTTTGCAATTTCAATAGCGATTTTTGTTTTTTGAAGGTTCTCCTGACTTCAATAGTTTAGCCTGAATTGAAATTGACATGTCCTTACAGTCTTGGTTTCGTTTAGAATATTGGATAGTGTTTTTTGTTTGTTGAAGGTTTTTGTGCTTGACAGAAAATTTTCTTTTGTATGGAGACAGATATACTTTTAGTTTTCATTTTCATTGCCTCTTATTGTTTTCAATTTTATGCATGCCAGAAAGGAGGCAGGCGGAATCTTCTCGTATTAGAGAGAAGTACCCTGAGAGAGTGCCTGTAAGATTTCTGCCCTTCCTGATTAGCATAAACAGTGACTTATCAATATTTTGCGTTTTCTGGTTTTTTTGTATCTTCAATTAATATTCCCATGCAGGTAATTGTGGAGAAGGCTGAAAGGAGTGACATTCCCGACATTGACAAAAAGAAGTAGGTCGCATTTACCCTTCCCCAAGAACATATTTCGTATTTCCTAGAGTATTTGACTATTTGTTGGTCTGCTGTGACCTCTTTACTATGTTCTTTCGATATTATTTATTTGGTTTGCAGGGTTCTCTTCACTTTTGGATTTCAGTATCTGTACCTTCATGTTGATTCTTTTTATGGATTAGCTGAGTATACGAGTTATGCTAATTTCTACTTCTTGGGTTTTAAGGCAAAATTTCTATTTTCGAGCTAAAATCTTGGCCGAATGTTATACATTGATTCCTTTATCTAAAGCTGACAGACAGCATGGTGGTATCTCCTTGTGCCTTCTTTATATTTTTTGATCAACTAAAGGGTGCTATTCCGCTTGTTTATGGTCGCAATTGTTTATGGTCGTAATTGTTTATGGAATTCAGAAGTATCTGTGTCATTAAATTGAGAATTACTTCGAATTTGTAGCGGTGGATTAGTTGAGTGATGGTAGCAGTAGGGGTAGCTGAAGGCTCTGGTGTTGAAGGCTCCTTTCTTATTCTGTGCTTCTCCCCACCATAAAGCCTTTGTCTTTTGGACTACCCACCATGGGACTGCATCCAGTTACTGGGTGTATGTTGATGAACATTATGTTAGTTTTGTACAAAATATTCCCCCAAGCATGCTTTGCCCCTTTTTTGTCTTGTGACGTTGATGTTTTTCTACTGATCTTGCAGTAGCGGTTCTATAAGTTGGTGCTTGGCAGGGGTGTAGTGATAGCATGGAAATGATTTTGTAAATATTTTTTTTGACAAATAAGGAGCTATGCCTACGGTATGTACCGTAGGCATAGGTTGGGAATAAAAATAAGAATATAGCTATGCCTACGGTAGAACCGTAGGCATAGCTATAAAAATAATAATACAGCTATGCCTACGGTAGTACCGTAGGCATAGCTGGGAATAAGTGGGCTACGGTATAACCGTAGGCATAACCTTCAACCCCCGTAGGCATAGATCTAGGGCATCGCCACTTCTGGCTACGGTATAGTACCGTAGGGATAGGCTATGCCTACGGGACATGGCACCTATACCTACGGTACTGTACCGTAGGCATAAGCTGGTTTTCTTGTAGTGTATAGAGCACAATTGTAGTTTGTCTTTAGTTTGATTATGAATTGTCTAAGAGTACATGTCGAAATGGCACGTTATGTGGATCTGGAAATTCAAGGACAAATTTCGTTAAAGGAAGAGAATGTAGTAGACACCCCATTTTTGTAGGTATTTTTTAATTAATTAAATAATGAGCTTCATTATTAACGAAAGCATTATTGAGTTTGGACTTGGTAATATGTTTTAAATAATTGATCACGTCTATTTTATTTAATTAATGTGGTTCAGTTTACTTTCATTGTAACACCCCAAAATTCGAGGTAAGTTTTACGCTAAAAATCCTAGCTAATTATTTATTGGATCTTTAGCGACAAATTGGTGAGCATTAAATTTTGTTATCTTAGCGACAATGTTTAGAAACTATAATTAAGTTGTGATTTAATGATAGTAGTTATAAGAAATACTTAATTAGATCTTTAGTGACAATTAGCGTGGCCGAATTCTAACGGTAACTTTTAGCGACGAAAATTTTAGTTAGCATTGATATTTCCGTTTAACGATCTTTTTTAGCGACGGCTATTAGTAAATGGTGGTTAGGTAACAACCCAATTAAATTATTTTAGTACACTAATCCCTCATAAATAATTAATTGGACCTTTTCGCGATAATAAAAAGTTTGGGTAAAATTTTGGCGACAAATGAGAGTGTAGGGGTTCTTTTTGCGAATTACCATTTAGGGATTATATATAAACCATCTTATACTGTAGCAGCAGTCTCTATTCCCATTCCCGTTTTTCTGAAGTTTGGTTGAGGCAGAGAGAGGAAGACACGGCAAGAGAAAGAAAGAGAAGGAAACGGAAAGAAAATTCTCGGCGCATTGTATAGATTTTTCGGTAAGTTTTCTACCCGAATTTCTTCAGATTTATTCAATGTTTTTGGAACTGTAAGGGGGTATCCGTGGGATGTACATGCTGTGCAAAAGCGTGTGTGTGTTTGGGTTAAGCCGTAAGAGATATGTGTTCTGTTGAGAAGGTCACAGCCATGGTGGCTGTGACATGGGTACTCGAGAGCAGGGATGTATGGGGGCATGAGAGAAACTGCCATGAAAAGGCTGCGGCATATAGAGAGAGAGAGAGAGCTGAAGAGTGAAAGGTCTGAGCTCAAAAATCGATGACTGAGAAATTTCGTAGTAGCGTGAATCCGACGAAGTTGGAGTGCGCGGGTAAATCTCAAGCCATGATCATTTAATTGTACAGATATTTGTTTTTAGTAGACGAGGGGTTGATTTATAACTTGGACATGGGTTCTGTGTGGGTATAATTAATAGGGGTGGATATGTGTTTGTTTGTGTAGAAATTACGTGCATGGATATTAGGCAGAAAATGGGTTTGGGGTTGGCATGTGAACTTTGTGCCTGTGATGTGTGAAATGTGTGTTGTGTTAGACAGAGGGTGAAAATTTGTGGGTGAATGGTGTAAACTGTGTGTGTGTGTGTGTGAGGTAGTGAGGCTGAAATCTCAGCCGTGAGGAGATGTGCGTGCTATGTGTGTACGTGAACTGCCAAGGAGGCAGTGTGTGTGTGTGAGAGTGAAGTGCGTATGTGTGTGCTGGTTGTGTGAGTAATATATATGTGTGTACTATATATGTGTGTGCGTGGGTGTACAAATGGGAGAAGAGGAAGGCTGCAAAACAGCTCATGGACATTGTTCCCGACCTATCTTGGTCGAACCCAAGGGCCCACTGGGGGTCCCGCTTCACGCAAACACGTCGACAGATTCAACGGTCAAATTTCCAACGCACCGAACCGGTCAACCTGCGCACGCTCAAGTCACGTACGTTTCTCTCTCCGTGCGCCTTGTGCGAGACTTAGGCACAATTTATTTCGCGTTGACGTCACTCACGGTAGCACGATCATCACACCGAGACCACCCGAGCACCTTTTCACCAAAAATGTCGACCGACGGCGCAACCGGAGCAATGGGGTCAAGGGGCAAAGGCCTTGGCCAACCCCATGGGGTCGGCCCCGGCCTCCCCCAAGGCCATTGGGTCGGCCTCGGCCTCCCATGGGGGGTTGGCCTTGGCCTTCCCCTCCCCCCTGTTCTTCACTTTTCGTGCAAAGTCCTTTTCGCACTTTTTTCGCTTCGTACGCTTTGTATGTGACTTTGACACCTTATTCGTCAGGTGGGTACGATCCAGTCGACACGCTCGTCGTAATGCAACTTCCGGATTCGTCATTGCCCATCAAAACACCTAACGTTGGCGCGCCCGAAGTTCACCAAAAGGGGGAGTGGCCTTGGCCTCCCTTCATGGCAGTTGGCCATTGGCCTTGGCCACCCCCTAGGGTCGGCCTCGGCCTCCCCAGGGGCGTGGCCTTGGCCTTCCCCCCAATTTTTGGCCTATGGCCTCCCCTCCCGCGCGCACTTGTTCTTTCGAGTCTTTGCACCTCCGCGATGTTTACGTACGTTCGTACCTCAACCTCGCGACATCCGTCATGCATCAACCTCGCAACGTCTGTGGTGCATCAACCTCGTGACGTCCGATGTTCGTCGCCCCTGAGTCTTTTGCTTGTTTTGTTGCCCAGGCTGTGTATTCGGTAGCATCTCGCTTTCATTCCCTTTTATTTTTGCCTTGCCTTTTATCTAGCTAATTGTCCCAATCTCTTTTTTTAGATGTATTCATACGGATCACGCCTGGTTAATGCTTTGAGATGACGAGGGACGTAGCAGCTGTTGAAGCTCAAAAGAAGAAAGATGTTGTTGAGCAGGCTGGGGCGGCCACTCTTCACGTGGAGGATTTGAGCAAACGTGAGGCTGATGATAGCCTGGAGATCTATGAGATGGGATTCATGAAGGCCAAGGATATGTTTGATGAGTGGTTTCTCGACATCCCTTTAGACGACTTTGTGATGCCCGCAATTGCGTCTCCATCTAGGGAGACCGTTTTGCCTTCGGAGGCAGGGGATGCAGCTTCTCAACCTCCAAAGGATGGCCCTTTAGGTGTTGCCCCTGAGCCTTCGATTTTGTCTTTATCTCTAGGCTCTTCTTTATGTTTTTCTAGACTTGGTGTTTGTATGCCTTTTTAAGGGCTTTGTATAACTCTATCTTTGTTCAAGATATCAACCTCCTTTTGAGGGTGTTTAAGTCATGGCATGTGTTCACTACGTGTTTATTTGGTTTATTCTACCATTCACATAGCGTTATTTGTATTTACTTTGACTCGAACTCTCTATTCATCACTTAAAGTGTTGGCAAAGAAGACCAGCACCCTCGCTTGGCTAAGTTTTGAAAAAGCAAAAGTTGGGTGGAGTGACGATGCCCCCATTAACCTATGCTGCTTCAAGGGTTAGATCTGTAGCTCAACCGTTGGCATTTTACTTGGGTAAAGGACATTTTCTTCGTTGTGTTTTTACAAAGGCAAACATTCTGCTTGGGCAGAATGTTTTGGCTAATTTTGGCACTCTGCTCGGGCAGAATGTTAGCCCAACATTCTTTTTAGGTAGAACATTTTGGCTAACTTCAGACACTCTACTCGAGCAGAGTGTTCAGTCAACATTCTGTTCAAGCGGAATGCTTTAGTTATCTTAGAGACTCTGCTCGGGCAGAATGCTTGACCAACATTCTACTCGAGCAAAATGGTTGGTTCCTCTCAGGTACTTTGCTCGGGCAGAATGCTCGGCTAACATTCCGCCCGGGCAGATACTTTGGCCATTTATGCTACATTACAATAATGCTTAGGAAAATAACTTTATTGCTTGGGCAAAAAATAAAGTATACATTATATCATTTGACAACCCATTTATTTGTAAAATCTGCTAAAGACTATTCTAGAAAAGAAAATTATCCCAAGCATTACTGGGGTTTGAGAAGGTCTGAGGTCCGAGCCCCTTATCCCTTGAAAAAAGAAGTGTCTTGCCTCGGGGCAAGATGCTATTGATAATACTTTCGCAAATTCTCAGCATTCCAGGTACGACGGATTGGGTCTCCTGAAAGTATTCCTAGTGCATATGCACCTGGCTTAAGTACCATTAGTACACGGTAAGGTCTTTCCTAATTCGGAGATAACTTTCCTGTCGCTGCCTTAGGATCATATACTTTTAATTTGTGAAGAACCAAGTCTCCCAGTTGAAACTGCTTGGATTGAACCATTTGATTGTAATAGCACGTGACGCATTGTTTTATGACAACGGATCGTTCATGGGCTTGAGTCTGAACTTCTTCTATCAGATCAAGATTTCCTCGGAGTCCAACGTCATTGTCTTCTTCATTGAAGTGTAAAGCTCATATTGTTGGGACTCCCACCTCAATAGGTAACATTGCCTCTATCCTAAAGTAGAGTAAGAAGGGTGTTTCTCTTGTCACCAAATGTGGAGTCGTCCGATATGCCCACAACACCTTCGGGAGTTCGTCGTCCCATCCCCTTTGGCTTAATCTAATTTCTTCTTTAGTCCTTGAAAGATGTTTCGATTCATGTTCTCCGTCTGGCCATTAGATTGCAGATGGGCAACAAAAGTAAAACATAAATCAATTAAAAGATTTTTGCAGAAGGTTCGGAACTTATGATTGTCGAACTATTTCCCGTTGTCAACGACAAAAGCCTTGGGTACTCCAAAACGACATACGACATTCTTCCAAAAGAAATCTTCATATTTGGCTGAAGTAATGGTTGCTAGAGCTTCTGTTTTGGTCCATTTGTGAAGTAGTCAATCACAAATCGTCGTTGGCCAGATGCTAACGAAAACGGTCCCAGTAGATCCATTCCCCATAAGGAAAAAAGAATTGGAGAGACGACTGAACTCAGAGGGGCGACTGGTGTGTGTGATACTGGGGAAAATTTCTGACACTTGTCACACCTTTGTGTGAATTTGATCGCGTCCTTTTGCATCCCAAGCTAATAATATCCTTGCCTTATGATTTTCGGAGCCGGAGTCCTCCCTCCTAGATATTGTCCACATATCCTTTCATGTACTTCTTGTAGCGCGTGTAAGGATTCTGAGGGGCACAAATATCTGAGATAAGGAAGGATGAAGGATTTTTTTATACAAAACTCCTTCCACCAAGGCATATCAAATAGCTTTGACATGAAGATTTTGTGCTTCGTGTCTTTCGCTGGGTAACTCTCCTGAAGATAGATACTTGATAATTGAGTCCATCCAACACGGTTCTTGGTCTACCACTCCAAAGTCAGCTTGAGAACTGATACTACACTCCTTAAGGAACTCAAGGTAGACAAAGCGCCGGACTTCTGTGACCTCGGCGGATGCGAGTGTTGACAATGCATCCGCCTATGTATTTTGATCTCGGGGAATTTGGTGAATGGTGAAGTTCTTGAACATTGATGCCAACGTCTTAAGCAAGAGATATTGAACCATTCTTTCATCTATGGCTTCATAATCTCACAAAACATGTTTGAACACCAATTGGGAATCACTATGTACTGATAGTGAATCGACCTTCAAAGCGTGTGCTAGTCTTATTCCCGTGAGAAGGCCTCATATTTTGCTTTTTTAGTTAAAGCCTGGAACCTAAACCAGAGTGTATACTCAAAGATAAAACTCTCTAGGCTGATGAGGATGATTCTTGCCACACTGCTTCCTACGGCTGAGGAGCCGTCTTCATAGAGATTCTGCTTGGGCTTCAGAAATCACCAAATGAGGGGGGTCTTGAGGTAATGTACATTCAACAGTAAAATCTGCTAAGGCTTGAGCCTTGATCGCAGTGCGCAGCTTGTACTAGATATTAGACTCCCCTAATTTCACTGATCAATTCACCATGCCTCGAGGCTCAGTAAAACTTTTCTGAGTGGTTGATCCGTTAAAACCACAATGGTATGAGACTGAAAATATGGTCGGAGACGCCTTGCCGATGTGATGAGGGCTAGCGCTATCTTGTCTGTTCACTTTTACCATTATGCTCCTCCATCATTTTCTTTTTCAAAATTGAAGCTTTATAGCCACATGTTACTGAGAATGAATAATACTCAGTAAGCCTCATTGTTTGCAGATTATCACCAACTATCAATCGTCAAGGCTAATTTTGCACTTCTTCTATGAAAACAAAGAGTTATGGTGGCAAAATTTGAGAACATTAAGTGACAACAAAGTTGGCACTAGAATTCATGAAAATGTGACAACTTTGATGTTGTCACAACGAATTTCAGATTTCTAATACTTACATAAGGGTGTCACTTAAAGTACAGGCCTATAGTGACGACTCTTTTTTTCACTATAACCTTCAGTGACAAATTTATTTTTACTATGACAACTTGTTGTTGGTTGTAGAAATAGGATCATCGAGCACTCACTTGGGCAAAGATGGTGGTGGTGGCCATTTGGTGCTGGTGGAATGAGGATTCAGTGGTGGTGATTGTGGATACGTGGTGGGAGTTGTGGATCGGCTGCAGAATAGTAGGTTGCAGGGTGATTGGCGGAAGTAGGGTAACATTGTTTATGGTGGGTTGTGGGGCAATCAACGGTTGTCGTGGTTCGGTGGTATACTGGTGGTGTGTTTGGCGATTCGTGGTTCTTGTGGTATTGATGGTGATGTTAAATACTTGAGGTGTTGTTGGGTTGGTAGTAGGTGCTGCAGTGGTGATGTCGATCCGCTGGTGTTAATGTTGGTGTGGAAGTCATTGTGGTGATTGATGATGATGGATGTTTGAATATGATGGTAGGTGACGATAAAACATACAAATAAAATAAAATTGTAGGATTAAAAAATATATATTTTTTGAACTATCCACGGGGCGAGATGACGGAAAAACTTAAATGAAAGCCAGATCTGGCCTCTATTTGCGATGGATGGACAACCAGATCATTCTAGAAACTTAGTTTAAGTTGACGGCGCATACACGCTCACACACGTGCTCTCGGGGTGTGTGTGTGTGTATTCTACAAGAAAAAACACTTTTAACGACAGACAGTTCCGCCGCTAAAAATCGACTTTCTGTTGGTAAAGACGTTTAGCGACGAACCGTCCATCGCTAAAAGTCTGTTGGTGAAACCCCGTCGCTAAAAGATTAGCAACAAAATTTGGTGATCCGTCGACAAAAATAAAACTTTTGCCGACGAAATTAATTACTTTAAGTGACGGAATTTTCCGTTGCTAAAAATATTTTATTATATTTTATCTAATTTCTGAATTTCTGGGAAATTTGTTTTAAGAAAATTTTAGCGACTGAATTTCGGTCGCTAAAAGTCCTTCACAATTTTTTTTAGAAACATTCGTCGCTAAAAAATCTGTCTCTAAAATTTTTTAATGATCTATAGAGAGACTTTTTGCGCGGAATTCCATCGCTAAAATTAAAAAAAGGCTATTTTGTAATTTTTTTTTTTATAAATTCAAACATGTTTCAAACAATTAACTCTAAGCAACCACTCCAACAACAATTTTAATTCTTTAAACTAGGATTCATCCTTCACTAAATTCCAGGTAACATAAATAAAATTATATCATACACACCACCAAGTAATACTCAATCCAACAAATTACATGTTCACTACATACAATAGATCATATCGTACAAATCCCAAAAACAAAATTAAAAGTTTCATGAAAAGTAAAAAAAATTAAATCAAGATCCTTGCTCTTCGAACCTGCACAATATTTCTCTATCCACAGTTGTTGCTTGTTTCTCTTTGTCGATCACAACCTGAACGGAAACAGGAAGATCAGTTGTATAAATTCATTTACAATGAACAAAATGAATAGAAGAAGACTACTTGTTAAAATTTCAACCAAAAATCTAGTCAAAACCTGCTGTAATAAATTTTGAAAAATCATAGAGCTGAAAACAATAATGGAATAGCTAATTATTTAATTATATATGATAGATGCACTAGCGAAATTAGCAACCATCTAATAAATCTATATAGCTTCTATGAGCTCAGAGAACACTTGAGGTGCAAATTGTAAATGAAACACGTAGCTGGAGTTTCAATGAAAAATGCACCTTAGCATAAGCAAATAAGGCATGCTCATGATCCTGGGATTAGATAACATAAGTAGTCCAAAATTTTGATTATACGTGGTTTTCATATCAGCACAAAAGCTCATGGATAGTTTGCATTATTAATGGGAGAAGCGATGCATCTTTGATGATACAAATAACATAATCAAACTTACTGGTCGAGGAGCTGAATGCAAGGGGATGTTCACCTTATTCTTTTCTTGGTTGGGATAGAGTGGCTGGAAGGATATTGTCATAAGGAGGTATGAAAAACTTCTTCCCTAGTTTAATTGGGACAAAAACAATGGCTAGAACTGACAGGCTTTTGTAGAGAAAATGAGGGGAAGTAAGTTCCTAGATCATTTTCTTTCTTCTTCCCCATTTTGATTTGATTTTTTTTTTCTTCTGTTTTCTCTGAGGAAAAATTCACCCCCCTTGGGAAAAATAAGTCGAGGTTTTTACAAGCAGTTGTTTAGTTGTTTTAACAATCAAGGTTTAAAAAGAGAAACAAAAACAAAAAGCGGGACAGTAAAACTAGGCAACCAAAAAACCAGAATATTGAAAAGGAAACAAGCTATGCCCCAAGCTGATAACAAAAGGAGCTAAAAGAAGGTGTTGAAACAATGTGCTACAAGAGAATGACGTACCATGGAAGTTAATAGTTGTATTTCAGAGCATAGAGGAATCCCAAAGGTCAAAACCCACTTGGGACCGTACATCATTCCTACTAACCACCTATACCAATCTAACAACATTCGAGTGCGTTAAGTAAGATAGTAGAACAAACCAGTAAGTAGAGCACCATATATGGGAAATAGCAAATTCAAGCATTCAGAAAAATTATAAGCTTTAACAGAATTTTCCCAAATAAGTTCAACACCAGTAAGCATTATGCTTTGCTTCACTGGGGGGAAAAAAGGAGGGAGGGGGTAGCAATTCTTGTAATAATGTATCTCTTTGACTTTGGCTTTTTTCCTAGATGTTTCCCTTCCTTCAATAATGTAGAGAAACAACTTAATAACCTATAAACAGATTGTTTCTATGTATTTGAAAAAGAAAAAGACAAATCCAGATACATTTCGAGCTTACACATTATCATAACAAAGAGGATTAGCTCACAGCATAACGATCTCTACTTATCTGAAATGAGATCTATAGCATATAAAGGACCAATAACTAACAAAATACTGTTGGAGAATTTTAACAAAAAAATCTCTTTTCTTTACAAGATTGGTTTTGAGAAAATATTGAAGTTTTGAATAAAACCATAAAGTGCTTTAGTCCCACATTACTTCAAAATGGTAAAGAATGGTTTTCTTACATACTTAAACTTTTGGAAAGTAATTGTCCCACATTGGCCATTCTAAAGAATTTTAAGGAGTATATAAGATGACACTCATTGGCCTTTTTGTAAGTTGTGCTTGAGTCTAAGACTCGCACGCACATGGAGGAAAGGACAAGTGGGGGAGATACGAGTTTCTAAAATTTGCATTGATGCACTGTGGCAGTATTTTGGCCTATCCCCAAAACTCATATGGTACTAAAGTGACCTAGTCCGTGCCTCAGCCAGCTGTTTTATATTATATTTTTGGAGTTGTTCTTGCCTGTTTCTTGCAACAATTCCAACAAGGGCCAAGGTCTACCAGAATCAAGTTTATTTCAATGATTTTTAGAATTTTGGGGCAAACAGTACGATTGGTATCGTTAATTTCGTCAAATGTAAACAAATTACCTACCAATGTTTTCTTTTTGGAGGACTGACAAGATACGGCGCTACACTTTGTTTTGTTCTTTGTAGACCCTTCATTGTCTTTGGTTTCGGTATCCAACGCTGGGGATTTTGCCGACAATGCCCTTTTCATGGTATAAAGATGATTGAAAAGAAAATAACAAAAACAAACTTAAGCAAATAACATACGTTTTGGATACCTATAAATAACAATACAGGGCTTGATCTTCACTCACGTTGGCTAATGACCTGTTGCACTGAGATAGAGACAGGAAGCGGCACTCTTATCAAGCACTTGAAGATGAATAGATTGATTGTGGACGACAGCAGGTGGCAAAGCAGTGGGTGGGTGGGTGGTTTGGGGCGGCCGGAGCAGTAGGGGGATGGGGGGCTGGGGATATGGGGGTGGGAAGACGTGGGAGGTGGGCGGTGAAGGGGTGAGAGAGAGAGGGAGAGAGAGAGAGAGAATATGGGAAAGGTGAGCACGGGGAGAAAGAGAAAAGAGTAGGCTTTTGCTCTTTTAATTACCTTTAGCGACATATTTTTGTCCGTCGTTAAAAATCCGTCGCTAATACTCTTTTAAAAAATTTAAAAAAAATGAGAAAATTTAGAAAATAATATTTAGCGATGGATTATTTCGTCGGTAATAATCCGTCGGTAAAAGTCTGTCGCTAACAACGCTGGGGATTTTGCCGACGATGAATCATCTGCATCATCACTCCACGGCATCACCATTTCATGGTATAAAGATGACTGAAAAGCAAATAACAAAATCAAACTTACGCAAATAACATGCATTTTGGATACCTATAAATAACAATACAGGGTTTGATCTTCACTTCTGTTGGTCGATGACCTACTGCGCTGAGATAGAAACAGGAAGGGGCACCCTTGTCAAGCACTTGAGGATGAGTAGATTGATTGTGGACGACAGCAGGCGGCAAAGCAGTGGTTGGGTGGGTGGCTTGGGGCTACGGGAGCAATAGGATGGTTGGCAGCTTCGGATGCGAGGGTGGGAAGGCGTTGGAGGTGGGCGGCGAAGGGGTATGTGTGTGTGAGAGAGAGAGAGAGAGAATAGGGGAAAGGTGAGCAGCGGGGAGAAGGAGAAAAGAGTAGGGTTTTCCTCTTTTAATTACCCTTAGCGACGGATTTTTGTCCGTCGTTAAAAATTCGTCTCTAATACTCTTTTAAAATATTTCAAAAAATAAGAAAATTTAAAAAATAATATTTAGCGACGAATTATTTCGTCGGTAAAAGTCTGTCGCTAACAACGCTGGGGATTTTGCCGACGATGAATCATCTTCATCGTCACTCCACGGCATCGCCCTTTTCATGGTATAAAGATGACTGAAAAGCAAATAAAAAAATCAAACTTACGCAAATAACATGCGTTTTGGATACCTATAAATAACAATACAGAGCTTGATCTTCACTCATGTTGGTCGATGACCTGTTGCGGTGAGATAGAGACAGGAAGGGGCACTCTAGTCAAGCACTTGAAGATGAGTAGATTGATTATGGACGGCAGCAGGCAGCAGAGTAGTGGGTGGGTGGGTGGGTGGCTTGGGGCTACGGAAGCAGTGGGGTGGTTGGCGGCTTGGGATGTGGGGGTGGGAAGGGTGGGAGGTGGGTGGCAAAGGGGTGTGTGTGTGTGTGAGAGAGAGAGAGAGAGAGAGAGAGAGAATAGGGGAAAGGTGAGCAGCGGGGAGAAAGAGAAAAGAGTAGGGTTTTGCTCTTTTAATTACCTTTAGCGACGGATTTTTGTCCGTTGTTAAAAATCCGTCGCTAATAATACTCTTTTAAAAAAATTCAAAAAAATGAGAAAATTTAAAAAATAATATTTAGCGACAAATTATTTCGTCGGTAATAATCCGTCGGTAAAATTTCATCACTAATAACCTTTACCGACAAAATTTTCATCTGTAAATGTTTTTAGCGACAGACTTTTACCGATGGAAAAATCCGTCGGTAAAGGCCGCTTATAGTGACGGATTTCAGTTTATCGCTAAAAAATGTTTTTCTTTTAGTGTGTGTATATATATGTGTGTGTGTGTAATCTTGACCCCCACCGACCCTTGCTGCAAAAAAATTAGCATCATTAGAAAGAATCAAGATGGATAATGGATGATAGTGAAAGTCCTAAATGATGACGGTTTTAGCTTCATTAGATATGCATGCTGAAAAAAGGGCCATAATTTTAAAAGTGGACATAAGTAAATTTAGGAAGATCCTTGAAGGCTACACATATTTGCTGCCTAAGGAATTAATTTCTTAACTGTGCCTTGCTAGGTCTTGTGAGTTCATATGACTCTTGGCTCTAAAATTATAACATTTAAGATCGTAAGTCATTCCATTCTATAAATCTTGTTATACATCTTAACTCTTTCCCATCGAAAACTTTACTTTAAAAGATCCTTTTTGGGCTAAAACTTTTGAACTTTTGTGAATATCACTTGGTTATTATTCAAACTTCTTCTTAGTACCCAACTTTCATGTCACACTTCCTAAACTTATATACATGTCACATTATTAAATTACAAGAGTTTAGAGAACTTCAACACTTCACAGTTCCTAATTTTCATCTCAAGGTTTGGTCATTTTGAATAGTACACTAGATTGGCGCACTGCTTTTTAGACTTTTTGAAAATGATCTGGAGCCGTCCAGATGGGTTGGGATCAAAGAGCTCATCCTGGCGCTGGGTGAGGATGAGTACCCTATATACATGGGAGCTGATCCACTGCCGCCACTCGCAACTTCAGTAAAATGTAGGCTCTAATATGGTCGTTCATACATCCGCTGACTGTTTAAATCTTTTTTTGCATTTCCTTAAAACCAACTACTAGGACCGGAGGGTGCCTTTAACCTTTTTATCCTTTCTTTTACGAAAAGAAGAAAAGAACAAAATGTCACCGTCCGCCCTTGTTTTTAATTGCCTTAGCTATTTTCATTGCTCTGTTTTTCCTCTTACTTTTCCAACATCACACACACACTCTCACACTCAATATATATGTCTGATTCCCTGAAAATACCAAAAAATTAATCTAGCGTGAATTAGATTAATTAAAGGGGGATATTTTTATTAAGTAGCATTATGTGGGTGACAACTAAGTGTTAGAGAGCTAAAGAAGGGGTTAGTGTGACATTGGGGGTCAAAATGTAATTTTGGAAAGTTAAGGGGCAAAAATGTAATTTTAGAAAATATGGTGAACGGGATGCACATTTTATTAAGTAATGTCATATTGATGATGAATGGGTGTTAGGAGGTAGAATGAGGGGTTAGGGTGATTTTAGGATCAAGTTGTAATTTTTCAAAGTCGAGGGGTCAAAAATATAATATTTGAAACTTGCGGGGCCATTTTGCGAATATGGAAATTTGGAGGGCTATTGTGCAAATTTGGAAAATTGGTCACAAGATGGTGCCACCTCCTCCTTGACTATTTGATGACTAATGAAATAAAATTATAAACTAAGGTATAGATAAGTATTGGGGGAAATAAAAGAGAAAAAAAAAAGAAACAAAACAAAAGAAGAAAGCTTTCCTTTCGGGAAACAAACAAGAACCAGAGGAGAGGGGAGGAGGAGAGCCGAGCTCTTTCCCAATAATGTCTTGGCCTGATGGGTATAGAAAATAGCAAGCCGGCCCTAAAAAAGTGTCTGCACATCCCTCTCTCCCAAAGTTTGCTCTACCGCCCCTTCCTCCTTCAGCTTCCATAGCTGTGAGGTTGGAAGGGGAGGCCCCCCCTGTTCTCCTTTTCCTTCATCTCTTTTGCATCTCTTCCTCCCTCTCCTATGTCATCCCTCCCTGCCGATTCCCAACACCCACCATCATCTTCTCCCCCTATCCGATCTCCACAATCACTTCAGATCGGAACCCTTTCAGCCCCAAAGGTACCTCACCCATTTCGCTACTCTCAAATCTGAGAGTTTCTCTCAGATCCGTCATCTCCAGATCGCTATTCCCGCGGGTTGGGTTTGAAATCTCCGATGCGGGTCCGAAAAGGTGGGATTGTGGCTTGAAGATGTCGGATCTACAAGATTTTAAGGATGTATATTCCCTTCGAGCTGCGGATAGCTTCGATCCGGCCTTGGGAGGATCCCCCTCCACCATTTATGGTTCCAATGTTGACCGCGACAGTAATGTAAACTGCAACTCTAAGCGGCCCAAGGCTCTCACCTCTGTTTCAGTGGGAGCAAGGGATCTGATGCGTGTTGCATCTTCCCATTATGGCTACCCCTTAATTTGGTATTCCCAAATACGGGTAGCCCTTATGTTTTTCGTTGTTTTATTTCAAGGCCATGTTGGCCATTTCCGGGACCATCCGTTTGGATACGATGTCTCTGTCTTTTCAGGAATGACCATTTGGGTGTTGCCTTTAGGTTGTAATGGTTAATTTTTATTAATGCAACTTGCTTACAAAAGAAAAAAGAACCAGAGGAGAGAAGCAGAAAATAAGAAACAGGAAAAATAGATAAGCAAAACAGAACGGGCAGAGAGCAAACAAGGAGGAATCCGAGCTAAATTTCTTAAGGTGAATCTTCACCTAATTCTGCAAGATATGTTCCAATTTTGATGTGATTTCAGTCGTGTGTATGTATTAAGTGAGCTACAACAGGTAACAAGAACATACACAGTGTGTTGGTGAAGAGTATTCATGGTGGCCGTGGGTATGTGTGGGCGATTTGAATGTGTTAGGTTGATATAGGTGAAAAATGATGTGTATAATGGTGTTTAAGAGAAGAAAAAGGTGAGTTTCAGTGAAATTCCGAGGAATTAGGTGTGTGTTTGCAAGTGTGGTGTGTGTCCGTGACTCTGTGGGTGTGTGTTCTTGATGGTGGGTGTATTTCAGTTGTGTAAATGTGTATATATATATGGTGTGTGAGATTATGGGTATTGGGTGTGTATAAGGTGCTAATGTGTGTGTTCTAATGAGTTTAGATGATTTAAAGTATGTTTAATGGTGAATTAGTGAGTGTGTGTGTATGGTGTATGCCCAGGTGCTTCGGCTAAAGGTTGAAGATGGAGTGGTGTGTGTTTTAGGTGTTTTAGTGTGTGACAATTTGAATAGGAAGTGAAAGTGTCACTAAAGGTGGAAAACTATTTGGACAGCTCTTTTACGAATTGTTTTAAATAGTTAAGTCCAAAATTGGACAAAGTGCCAAACTGTAACCCTAGTTATTTTTGAGAGACCTGTATTGTGGAAAAAATTCAGATTTTTCGAGGTCGGGAAGAGGGTGAACGGACGCGGGAAGTTTAGAAATTTTACAGTGTAATTTAAAATACCAAACTAGTGCGGTTTCACACGAAACTTTTATGAGAACTCTAGGATATTGTAAGACGCTATAAACGATTAAATGGGAATGGGTAGAATAAGGAGTGAGTATATGCTGAATGATGACGAACGAGCAGAGTATGATTTGACTAGGTGATGCAGCTCGTTGCGATTAGAGATTGCGAGTTACTTCGGCTATAAGCCAATCAGGTAAGGACAATGCAGTTTTGATATGTTAATTCATTGTTCGATTAGCATGCCATGTTGATGACATGTTGTTGAATTCTTGTCGTTGTGATTGGACACCGGTAGTCATTGTGACCAGTATATGTATATTTGAATTGTGCTTTTAAGGACTTAGGGTACAATAAATTCCCTTAGTCTGCCCTTTTGATGGAATTTAGTAAGGATAATGTATGTCCTAGTATGCTATGATTCGATTTGATTAGCATACCTGAAGTTGATGATAATGCTGTGTAGGAGTTATTGTGTGGTTGTTGTGATATGTCGGCAATCACTGATAGCCGATATCTCTTCTCTCTGAGAACATTATTGAGGACTTGTGGCAAACTTCTCCCAAGTCTGCCCTGTCGTTGATGATGATGTTGTTGAGGTCGTTGTGTGGTGTTGTGAAATGTCGGCACTTATTGGTAGTCGACATTTCTCTTATGTAAGAACGTTGTTGAGGGCTTGCGGTAATCTTCTCTCAAGTCCGCCATGTTGATGATGTTACGTTGAACTCTTGTCGTTAAGTCTAAATACCGGTTGATCTTCTAATCCGGTATTCCTTGTTGAGCTGTGCTATTGAGGTCATAAGTGGAATAAATTTTCCCTTAGTCTGCTCCGTTGAGGAAGTCTTGCTGCTTGGCTGTAACGTGGTTAGGGAAAGCACTCAAAAAGAGTTCCCTGCTTGTTGACAGTGTATCTTCTATTTATTTGAGACTGAGATGAACATCATGTAAATTGGGACATCAATATGAGGAGGATGGCCTATGAATTATGATCACTGGCCAAAGAGGATGAATGTCGCTCAAGCAAAGTCTGTCGTGTCTGGTCGAGTCATGTTCGTCGTGTCCATGTGCATTGCATTTGATTTTCTTTTGATGTTGATAATTTATGATTTGTATTTCAATGATGTTTATCGTTACAACCTTGGATTTTGGGTTCACTTGTATAGTTGATCAGTCAATCCAGTCCATGAGGAAATGGCAGGAATGCTGTTTTGTTGGGCCTTAAAGCCGCTCAATCTAACGAAAGAAAAATTATTGTTTGACAATTATGCTGATGTCGAAATTTTATTGGAACTATTGATTCATTTCTATCGTTGTGATGATTATTATTCCTCCGAGTCTCTTGAATTATTTGTACACGATACTCTTCATGTTGTCTTTACTTGGCGATTTGCGCTCATTCTTTTGTTGTATTGTGCAGGCTATAAGGTTGATCAAGGAGAACCTTCTAGAAAGGAAAAAGAAACAAGCTAGAAAAGTTAAGCAAGGGGATCAGTTGTGTGAGGTAAGACCAGCTAGGAATGGTGGGATAAAGATTGAGTTGCGAGATAGGTTGTTAAGAGTCCTACGACTACAGTTGTTTATTAGGTTGTAAACATTTATGTTGTTTAAAGACCTGAAAGTGTTCCGCTGCAGTATGATGTATGTTTGTAAAAAAAAATTTGTAAGGACACAATTTGGAGCGTCTATTAATGATGTATGAGTATGAGAATGTAGTTGCTCTGTATTCATCACAGGGTTTTGAATGTGATTATGGTTGATAACTTAGCCCGGTGATGTCACTTGGGTTGAGGGTGTCATAAGTTGGTATCAGAGCTTAGGTAAATGATTTTGTTGACTTTCGAAGTGTCTGGTGGAAGGCCTAAGTTGTCGATGAGAGAAGTAGAAGAAGAATCTTGATGATTTGGCTGAATTAGGAGGATGGTTATGATTTGTGGGTTGAGGTTGGTTAATGCATATATATTATGACCTCAGCATTCTGGCTATTAATGCTAGGAATAAAAGAAAGAGTTGGTTGACCTAGTTTTAAAAGAGTGGTTTGATGATGATAAGATTGCGGTCTCGGATCTAAAAAAAAAGGATCCTGATGAGGACGTGTATGAAATACAATTAGAGTGAAGGAACCGGATAAGGTTCCAGTAGGAATTAAAATAAGAGGACATGTTAAAGAGATGGATAAGGTTGTACACTTTTATTGTGTAAACCTGGAATGAAGAAATGAGGAGCCGAGAGTGAGAATGAGTAGAGTTTTGATGGACTTTTGGAAGAGAAAATACTTCCAAGTGATGAGGAAAAAGGGACTGATCGACAAGTCAGTTCGAGTCCCAAAAAAACGGTATTAATTAAATGGTAAAGAGAGTGGAAGTAAAAAGAAAGGATACGAAGTAAGTATCGAATTAGATACTAATGGAAACGATGGACACATGTATACGAATTGTCCAAAATGTATGTCAGATTGTTTATGAGTGCCCACCTCATAAGACTTTATATGAGGATGTGTAACAAGGGATTCTAAGTGATGGTCATTGAAGCCTGAAATTGTCAAAGGAAGGTTATGGCTTCTCTGAGGTTGAAAGGGTGTATGAGTAGGGGTGGAGTCTGCTTTTGAAATCAGACCTAAAGTTGTTATTGAGAAGGAGAATGGTGATGGGAACTAGTATCATTTACATATTATTGTAGAAAAAATGCCGTTTAGTGATGAAAACTATTAACTGTTTGAGCGTGAAGGTTAATATTATGGTTTACAATTTCAATTATCGTGCTACTCTTTCCTCAGAAAAAGAGAGAGAGAGAGTTCCCCATCGAGAAGGGCCCTCAGTAGAAGTGATTATGGTGAATGTTGAGGATGTAGGTGGAAGGAATAAGCAGAGAGTTGTATTAGGTCGAGAAGACCTTAAGAAAAAGCTAGTGAGACTTCTACAAAAAGATTGTGGGAGTTCCAACGGTACAATTGGTGACTGCTATTATCATAGCCCCAGTAAAAGGAAGTAAAGAATGTAGATCTTAGAACTTTCAGAATGCCCGCCCGGGTAAAATCCCACGGAAGGGAAATAGTCTAGTGTAGACAACTACGTGAATTTGAGAGATGGAGAAGATAGTTGAAATAACAAGATTTGGGAAAATGTCAAAAAGATGATTTTCACTGGTCATATGTATAAGAGGAGTTTTAAGTTGTTGAGAACGGGCAAAAGAAGTTGAGGTGGGTAGCTTATTTGGCATGCGTTGCCTGAAATAGGTACAAGCAACATGTTGATGATAAATATTTTTGCTTAAATTGTAGAGTAAACTGGAGACATGTTTAGCATGCTAAATGGAAGGATAGAAAGGCAGAAAGGGATGTCAAGGAATTTGGTGAGTTGGCCTAATTGCCCTATCAGACGATGACAGAAAAAATGTGAAAAGTGGAACAAATGAGGTGAGTTGGAAAATAATCCTTAAAAAAGGACAGGTAAGGGGTTCTAATGGGGAATTACTATGAGAGTAGTAGGAAAAACTACGTGATGGAGGCAGAGGATGAAAAGGTCTGGGAAGAAAGAAGGGTGCGAGGATGGAAAGGATGTAGAATCTAGGGATGAAACTGAAAAAGTGGTAAGAATTTTAAGAAACGAGTACATGATAAATAGTCTGGATAAGTTCAGGACAAAAAGGAGGAGATAGAAAATGTAGATGGTGCAGATTGGGGCATGAGGATACGAATTATATTAAGGAAATTACAGAATGCCTTACATGTGTGAGTAAGCCATTGAGCTAATGTTAAGATGAATCAAAGGGGACTGTTCCAAGTATTACCAGTCGGAGCATATTGTAAGAAGGTGTTCTAAAGGAAGGTGATGGTCACTGAAAGCAAAAAGAAAAGAGGGGTTTGTGTGACCAGGTATCGATTATCAAAACTTAATAAGGTGACAGTCAGGAATAATTACTCATTGCCTGACCTAGATGATATGTCGACCAATTGCTGGGTGCTTAGTGTTTCTTTCTAAGACTGACCTCAGAACGAGTCATCACGGGTTAAGGAATGAGGAAGGATGAAGTTGTCAAGATTGTGTTTAGAAACAAAGCTGGGCATTATAAATATTTGGTGCTGCCAAGTGGGTTAATTAAGGCCCATGTGCCGGTTATAAATTTGAGGAATCAAGTCTTTTGAAAGTACTTGATCATTGTGTCGTCGCCTCATTGGTGAACTTATGAATGATATTAAGGGCAAAGAGGAACTTGCGCAGTGGCAAGTTTGACAAATTTTGAGAAAGCTAAAACGAGTGGAAGGCCGGATTGTGATGAGGATGGTATTTATAATGTGAAGGCCGGATATATGTTCTGCCTAATGATGAATTGAGAAAAGGAATTGTGAAAGGTACTCATAGTTTTAAGTGTCGATTCACTCATGGGAGAGGAAAATGAACCCTAAGTTCTGACCAAAAACTTTGGTGTCCTAGCAGGAAGTGGGATATATCAAAGTTTGTATCCCGATGTTTGATCTGTGGACCGTAAGAACATTGCTAGATAGTGGTAACCACTATTTCCATCTGAGTGGAAGTGGGAACCCATTATAATGAATTTTGGTGTTAAGGTTATCATGAACACCTAAGGGATATACGTCTATCGAGGTTATAGTGGATAGGTTGATTAAGATGTCCCGATCTATTATGTGTGGGAGGAATCTTTTTTTTTTCTTTTTTCTGAACGACTTGCCCAAACTTATGTTAAGCGAGTGGTTAGTCGTTATGGAATTCAAATAACTACTGTGTCCAATAGAGATGCAAGGTTCATCTTTAGAGTTTGGAAAAGTTTTCAAGAAGAAATGAAAACAAAGTTGACCGTGAGGACGGCCTTTTACCTCAGACAGGTGGCCAATTAAGATGTATGATGTGAATACTGAGAAAGTGTTGAAAGCCTGCATTATTGATTTTTGCAGAGCATTGGGATAAGTAGATATCCTTAACCGGAAATGTTGAATGCTGATTTATTAGAATCTAATTGTGGAAACAAAAACTATTTCACACGAGATTGTGCAAAGAGATCTAACTACGTAGAATTAGCAGAAAAGTTATGCTAACAAGAGGCGTAGGATGAATGGAGTTTGAAATAGGTGGCATAGTAAATTTTATAAGTGTCACCGTGGGAAGGAAATATACGATTCGGGAAGTGAAGGATGTTGAGTCCGAGATTCATCAGATCGTTTAAAATCCTGTCTAGGATTGATGAGATAGCATACAAACTCGATCTACGTCCAGGATTACATAGTGTGTATCGCGTGTCGATGCTGAGGATGTATGATCCCGACTCTGCACATGGGATCCAAGAGGAACAAGTTCAAATACGAGATAATATCTCATATCAAGAGGCACCGATAGAGGTGATTGATAAAGAAAAACAAGTATCGTGTTTGAGAATAACACAATTGGTGAAAGTGTCCGAAAAAAACGCATGCGGTAGAAGAACCACATACGAACCCGAAGCATTGATGCGGCAGAGATATCCGCATCTGTTTGTAGGATGAGGTTTATGCCAATTTCGAGGATGAAATTTATTTAAGGAGGGAGGATGTGATACCCTGAAAATACCAAAAAATTAATCTAGCCGTGAATTAGATTAATTAAA